>JASCZW010008646.1:0-48590 GCA_034211315.2 Aedes japonicus | reverse complement strand
AAATCTGGACACTTTCCCGTGAAAGTGGGTTCCTGGAATGCTGACAGGAGTGGCCACATTGGCAGAATATTTCCAGAATGACCACTAATTGTCTTATTTTGCAAAATCATGACGTTTGGAGGTGTCGCAAGCCATGTTCTGGTACCGTTAGAATTCTGGCCACTTTCCGGTGAAACCCGGTCCCCGGAGGGCTACCAGGAGTGGCCACAATGACCTAATATTTCCAGAGTGACCACTAATGGTCTTGTTTGGCAAAATCAAAAAGTATGAGGTGTCATAAGCCAAGTTATGGTACCGTTTAAACTCTCCCCATTTCACCGGTGGAACCCGGTTCCCGCAAGGTGACCAGGGGTGACAATGACCGAATATTTCCAGAATGACCACCAATGGTCTTGTTTTGCAAAATTATAAAGTATGAAGTGTCGCAAGACATGTTCTGGTACCGTTCAAAAACTTCCCACTTTCCCGGTGGAACCCGGTTCCCGCAAGGCTACCAGGGGTGGTCTCAATTGTTGAATATTTCCAGAATGACCACCAATGATCTTATTTTGCAAAATCATGAAGTTTGAGGTGTCGCAAGCCATGTTCTGGTACCGTTAAAAATCTGGCCACTTTCACGGTGAAACCCGGTTCCCGGAAGGCTACCAGGAGTAGCCATAATGACCTAATATTTCCAGAATGACCACCAATGGACTTGTTTGGCGAAATCATGAAGTTTGAGGGTTCGCAAGCTATGTTCTGGTATCGTTAGAATTCTGGCCACTTTTCCGGTGGAACCCGGTTCCCGGAGGGCTACCAGGAGTATCCAAAACTGCCGAATATTTCCAGAATGACCACTAATGGTCTTGTTTTGCAAAATTATAAAGTATGAAGTGTCGCAAGACATGTTCTGGTACCGTTCAAAATCTTCCCACTTTCCCGGTGGAACCTGGTTCCCGCAAGGTGACCAGGGGTGGTCACAATTGTTGAATATTTCCAGAATGACCACCAATGATCTTATTTTGCAAAATCATGAAGTTTGAGGTGTCGCAAGCCATGTTTTGGTACCGTTCAAAATCTGGCCACTTTCCTGGTGGAACCCGGTTCCCGGAAGGCAACCAGGAGTGGCCACAATTGCCGAATATTTCCAGAATGACCATTATTGGTCTTGTTTTGCAAAATCATGAAATTTGAGGTGTTGTGATCCTGGTCAGTGTTTCGGGAAGGGTTTGGTCAGGAATTTTCTGAACTAAGGTCAGGAATTCTCTGAAATCAAGAATCTAATGCACATAAAGTCAGGAATTCTCTAAACTCCGGACAGGAATTATTGGATTTCCGGACAAAAGTTCCCGGAATTTAAGTCAAAAAATGTCTGTATTCAGGTCAAGAATTATCTGTATTTGGGTCGGGAATTCTCTGAATTCTTGTCAGTAATTCTATGAATTCCCATAATGAATCAGGAATGTCCCATAATGGTCAGGAATGTTCTAAATTCCGGAATATGGTTCAGAAATTTTTTGAATTTTGGTAGGAAAATGTTTGAATGCCGGTCATAAGTTTTCTGAATTTCTATCGTTAGTTCTTTGTTTTCCTGACAAGCTATTACCTGATCTCCGGTTAGCAAATTTCTGAATTCCGATCAGGTATTCTTTGAGTTTCGATTAGGAATTTTCTAAATGCCAGTCGAGAATTCTCTGAACACAGGTCCGAAATTTTCTGAATTCGGTCAGGAATTATATGAATTCCGGTCAGGGTAATCTGAACTCAGTTCTGGAATTTGCTAGACTCAGGTGAGGATTCTTATATTTTGGTCAGAAATTTTCTGAATTCTGGTTAGAAATTCTCTGAACTCCGGACAGAAATTCTCTGAGTTCCAGATAGGAATGTTCTGAATTCCTGCCAGAAGTTCTCTGAAGTACGGTTTGGAATTTTCAGAACTCCGATCAGGAATTCTCTGAAATCAGGTAACGATTTGTTTTTGCACTCATGCCGATAATTCTCTGACAGGAATGTTCTGAGTTCCGGTCAGGTATTATCTGAGTTCCGGACAGGAATGTTCTGAACTCCGGTCAGGAATTTTCTGAATTCCAGTCAGAAATTCTCTGAACTCAACAATTTTCTGAATTTTGGTCAGGAATTTTCTGAATTCCGGACAGGAATTATCGGAGTTCCGGACAGAAGTTCTCTGAATTCCAGTGAACAATTCTCTGAATTCAGGTCCGATCATCAATCCTTTGAATTTTGGTCAAGAAATTCCGGTCAAAATTTGTCAGAATTCGAGTCGGAAGTTCTTTGAATTTTGATCGGGAGTTCTTTGAATTCCGGTCAAGCAATGCCTGAGCTTCGGTTAGGATCTTTCTGAATTTCGGTCAGGAATGTTCTGAATTCCGGTCAGGAGTTCTCTGAATTCCGATCAGGAGTTCTCTGAACTCAGGTCAGGAATTTGCTTAACTCAGGATAGGGATTCTCCGAATTTCTGTCAGGAATTCCTTGAACTCCGGATAGTAATTCTTCTGAATACATGTCAGGTGTCATCTGAAGTACGGTTTGCAATTTTCTGAACTCCCGTCAGGAATTCTCTGAAGTTAGGACACGAATTTGTTGAACTCTGGCCAGTAATTCTCTGAATTCTGATCAGGAATTTTCTGAGATCAAGTCACGAATTTGTTGAACTCAGGCAAGACATTTTCTTAATTTTTTTCAAGGATTCTCTGAATTCCGGACAGGAATTCTTGAAGTTCCAGACAGGAATGTTCTGAATTCCGGTCAATAGTTATCTAAATTCTGGACGGAAATTTTTGAACTCCGGTCTGAAATTTTCTGAATTAAGGTCAGGAATTATCTTAATTAAGGTCAGGAATTATCTGTATTTCCTGTAAGGAATTTTTAGGATTTCTCAGAATTTGGGTTAGGAATTAGTTGAATATGTCGGGAGTTCTCTGAATTTTCTATCAAGCATTCTCTGAACTCCGCTGGAAATTCTCTAAATGCTGGTCAGGAAAATTTTGATCAGGAATGTTTCTTATTTCGGTCAGGAATTTTAAAATTTCTGGTCAGAAATTCTTTGAATTTTGGCAAGAAATCTTAAATTTCGGATCAGGAATTTTCTGAATTTCTGTCGTAGCTTCTCTGAAATCCGGTCAAGCATTCCCTGATCTCCGGTTAGCGATTTTCTAAATTCCGGTCTCTGAATTTGGATCGAAAATTCACTGAATTTATATCAGAAATTGTCAGGAATTCTTTGATCTCCGATAAGGAATTTTCCGATCTCTGATCAGGGATTCTCTAAATTCCGATCAGGAATTATCTGAACTCGGGTCGAAAATCTGCTGAACTCAAGTCAGGGATTCTTTGAATTCTGGACAGGCATTATCTAAGTTCCGGACAAGATTGTTATGAATTCCGATCAGAAATTTTCTGAATTCTGGTCATGAATTCTCTGAACTCAGATCATGGATTTGTTATGCTCAGGTCAAGGATTATGTGAAATCCAGTTAGGAATTCCTTGAATTCTGATCATGAATTTTCTGAATTCTGGATGGGAATTTTATGAATTCCGGACAGGAATTTTCAGAATTTCTGTCTAACATTCTCTGAACTCCGGTCAGGAATTTTCTGAATTCTGGTCAGGAATGCCCTGAAATCAGGTCACGTATTTATTGAATTCAGATCAGGAATTCTCTGAATTCTGGTCGTGAATTCTCTGAATTCAGGTCGGGAATTTTCTGTATGTGTTATCCTGAATTCTCTAAATTCCCGTCAGTAATTTTATTAATTCCGGTCTGGGACTCTTCGAACTCCGGTCAGGAGTTTTCTTGAATTCTCTAAATTTAGGTTAGGAATTTCGAAATTACTGTCAGGAATTCTCTAAATTTTGGTCAGAAATTCTTCGTTTTTTAGCGGAATTCTCTTAAATCCGGTCAAGAATATAGAAAATTTCCGCCGTTGTTCTCTCAAGTCCAGTCAAGCGTTTCTTGAACTCCAGCCAGGAATTCTGTGAATTTCGGCTAGGATTTTTTTTGCTGAACTTTGCTTAACTCATGGATTTTCTGAATTCCGGATAGAAATTCTCTGTGTTCCGGACTGGATGACTATAAATCTCCGGTCGGTAAATTTCTGAACTCAGATAGGAATATGTTGAGCTCTGGTCAGGGGCTCCCTGAATCCCTGTCAGGAATTTCATGAATTCTGGTCACGAATACTCTGAATTCCGGACAAAAGCTCTCTGAATTCCAAACAGGAATTCTCTGAATTCCAGTGATATTCCGGTGATATTACGGTCAGGAATTTTTGAACTTCGGTAAGCAAATCGCTGAACTCAGGTCAGGAGTTCTCTGATCTCCGGTTTGAAATCCTCTGAACATCGATCGGGAATTCTCTGAACTCGGGAATTCGCTGAACTCCGATCGATAATTATCTGAACTTTGGTCAGAAATTTTCTGATTTCCAAAAAAGAATTTTCTGAATTTCGGTTTGGAATTCTCTGGATTTTTATCACATATTCTATAAATGCCGGAAAGAAATTTTCTGAATTTCGGTTACGAATTTTCTGGATTCTAATCAGGAATTCGTTAAATTCCATTGATTACATTTTTGAATTCATATCACGAATTTTTTGAATTTGGGTAGGTAATTCTGTGAACTCCGGTCAGGAATCCTCTGAATTCCGGCTAGTATTTTTTTGCACTCCGATCACGAAATTTCTGAATTCGGATCAGGAATTCTCTGAACTCAGGTCGGGATGTTGCTGAATTCATGTCAGGAATTCTCTGAATTCCGGATAGGAATTCTCTGCGATTCATTCTGGGATGATATGAATTCGGTCGGAAATTTTCTGAACTCAGTTCAGTGAATTTGTTGAGCTCTGGTCAGGGCTCTTTGAATTCCTGTCAGGAATTGCATGAATTCTGGTCACGAATTCTATGAACTCTGGACAAGAACTTCATATAAATTCTGGACAAGAATTCTCTGAACTCCTATCACAAATTCTCTGAATTCCTGTCAGAAATTCTTTGAACTTCGATCAGAGACTCTCCGAATTTCGGTCAGGAATTCTCTGTATTCTGGTCAGTAATTTTCTGCGGTCAGGCGTTCGCTGAATTCCGCTCAGGAATTTTCTGGATGTCTCTGAATTTCGGTTATGGGTTCTAGAGTTCTCTGGATTCCGGTCAAGTATTCCCTAAGCTCCGGTTAGAAATTCTCTATGTTCCTGTCAGGTATTCACTGAATTGTTGTCAAAAAAATTCTGAATCTGGGTTGGGAATACTCTGTATTTCGGTCAGGTATTTTATGAATTTCGGTAAGTAAATCTCTGAGCTCAGGTCAGGAGTTCTCTGATTTCCGGGTTCTGTGAACACTGATTGGGAATTCTCTGAACTCTAGAATTTGTTGAACTCCATTGGGAAATTATCTGAACTCTGGTCAGCAATTCTCTGAATTCCAAACAGGAGTTGTTCATAAACCACTTAGACTTATTTGGGGTTGACCAAAGTCTACGCTTCATACAAAATTTCAAAAAAATGTCTACGAGGGGGAGGGGGTGGTCTCAGGTTTTCAAAAATGAGTTTAAATGAGTTTAAATTATCTGGATTCTAGTCAGGAATTTGCTAAATTCCTTTCATTAATTCTCTGAATTCAGATCAGAAACTTTCACAATTTGGGTCGGGAACTCTCTGAAATCTGGTTGGAAGTTCTCTGAACATCGCTTAGGATTTTTATGAACTCCGATCATGAATTTTTAGCACTTCAGTTAGGAATTCTCTAAACTCCGATCGGGAATTCTTTGAAAGCAGGAATATGCTAAACTCCGATCTAAAATTCTCTGAATTGTGAGAAGGAGTTCTCTGAATTTTGATTAGGGATTCTCTGAATTCCGGTCAAACATATTCTGAATTCATGAATTCTGTGAATTTTGAAGGCCTTGATTATGAATTTACCACAAGACGTAATTCATGTTTGTAAAAAACCGGGGAGCGTTAACAAAGATTTCGTGTAAAATTTTGTCTCCCGAAAGATGTGTTAGATTGAATATATTTTCTCATCTCTTTCAACTAATTCTTCCCTACTAACAGAGAGAGAGAGAGAGAGAGAGAGAGAGAGAGAGAGAGAGATTGTGTCACAAAGCAGAAACCTCAACGGGTTTGTAACAAGTGTGCTACTACCAGACTGACTAGGCGAACACCAGTGCCGTCTGAGTGTGCATTCAATGAGGATTTTCCCAAAGATTCCACAACGATTGTCTCTAGATTTTGTAAACAACGAGAGAACAAAGATTCAAAACGTAAATTGTCTCAAAACTCTCTGCACCTCACAGAAACAAATTTAAAAAAATTTAACGTTTGAATCTTTCGTCCTTTCTTTGTTTACAAAATCAGATACGTCGTTTTGAATAAGTTGTCGAGATGTTGTCTTTTACAAACGTTTTTGCAAACTCATTAGTAAACTGTAATGTCTGATTTGTAATAAGTTACAAAATGTGCAAGACTGCTAATGTGCACGATTTTCAAACATTGCATCCTAACAACAAAAAGGTATCAGCGCACAAACTGACCTTCTGATTATACAACCACAACACCGTTCTGTCCTCTTGTCAAAACTCCATTTGTTACCCCTTCTAAATCACTTTCAGTGCATCAGAATAGTGATGACTCACCTACGGAGAAAACGCCACTTCACTTCCACCCACAACCTAGGAAGATACGCGGCGCGAGCGCATGTCTGGCGTCGTCGGAGTCAGCCTTCACGCCATATCTCGCCCTCGCTCCACAAGTTCAGCGAAGAAAAGCAAAATGCATTTTCATTGTGCAGTTCAGTCTGTTTCCTTGACGAAGATGTGCTTCGCAATTGCAGTTGCAGTAGAGTCGTAGGAACTATTCTAGGCAACGTGCCACTAAATGCATAGATTGATTGTGAGTCTGTCAATACCCACAATAGGAACATGGGACAAGGTTAGCTCCCGCAACCCTTTTTGGTATGAGCCGACAAAGTGCACGATTTGGCAAATGAATCACATTGCACAAATTGATCGCCCACTTTGCTTCCATTCTACTTACCCGTTCTATCAACCAAATTAGGTGACATCAATATCAAATGATATTTAAAATATTATCGACTTTCTACGCCGAAAATCCTGATTTGTTGGTAATTGCCGGCGCCAGGAACAAATTCTTCCACACCAACCACACAGTTGGAACAACTCATAACACCTTGCCCGGGAATGGGTGGAACTCATCGTTGCATTTCATACATACATTTCGGTTCAGTGTCACATTGCAACATGGCGCTACAGCTGCACGGCACCGGGGGACACGACCAACACCTAGCGTGTCTCAGTCGGACGGAGGGCTTTCACCTCAAGGGTGTTTCGTTCTTCGTTGACGTGCGGTTTCGGATGAATGGTTTCAAAACAGTTCGTGACTTTTTCGAAAAACAAAACCCAGCGCCACCCGTCGGCCGACGGTGAAGGCTTGAATTTCCATTTCAACGAGAGACCCAATTGTTCCTCGGGGTCTGAAAGACTTAATTTCGAAATTTCCTCTTAATGATCAGCGATTGACGTTGCGGAGGCATAGTCATTGTATTGTCTAGGTAGGCCGCGCTTGGAAAAAATTAAAATAAACAAAAACAATTGCAAACGTGCTTGGTGGCAGAGGGTTGCGGGAAACAACAGCCGCCCAATTGGGGGAATTGAGGGCAGAACAAACCTGAGAACTGGCTGCGAATCGATTCAGAGGCAAGCATAAATGATCATAATTTAACCTGAGTTCGTATCGTGAATTCCCCGCTCGTTGCTATTTTACGTCATTCGTTGCAATTCAAACAACAAAAGCCTAGCAATTTGCTGCATTATTAGGCATGGTTTCTGCTTTGTAGCAATTCGCAGTACCCGGCGGAGAACGATTTGCCTGTATTCGTCATCGTCGTCTGGTCGTGAACTAATGTAATACATTCGAGGAATCTGGATCACTGGTTCCGATAATGATCAATTTCGCTTTCGATTGGTAAACTGCAAAGCTGCAATTGTGTAACCGGTAATGGGGGAGCTCGAATTGACTTGCTGAATTTATTGTCGAGACAATTGTGAACGTCTCTTTCAGGTTTGTAAGCATAGTAATTTAAAGCTCTTAAGTGACGCCGGTCGTGATTAACTGAGTGGTTGGAATGGTGCGCAGGCATTACTGTAGGTTTCCTACACTAATCGTCGAAATTAACACCGCTGGTATTAGCGGGATCGATCGTCCATACTAGACTGGGTTGCAAATTTGTTCATTATGGGATGGAATAATGAAAGGTTTTCAACGGATATAACTTGTAGAAAGACGCTATTGATCAAAGTAACGATGGATCGAGTAATCTGGGTCTTCCGATTCTCAGGGACACTTTCGAATGATAGACGCCGGAAAATGATCTGGATACGGCTAACCAAGAGGCATTTAGAATGGTGATCGCTAGGAAGCTGTCACACTTCAACTTATGGCCTGTCTTGTACACGGGACATTCTGGGGAACCTGTTCTGTCTCCCATATTGTGACTATCAGCTGGTGCAGATAAATAGCCAACTTCCAGTAAATCCGATGAGTTTAGCTCTGATACTATCCTCACCAGCTGCCATACTATTCTTGAGCTGTTGGATAGCGTCCCTAACTTCCCTCACTGAGAATCCCTCAGCGTTGGAGCGGGATTATCACCCTCATCTGCCGTCCTGATGTAGTCATTGCTTCCTCAGTCTTGGTTCTCACTTTTTAGGTTCTCCGCGCCATTCAGGTGTTTGTCGAAGTGCTGCCCCTATCTTTCAATCACGTCAGGTCCGTCCGTCAAGATGCTTCCATCCTTATGCTTGCACATTACCTTTGCGGGATGCGTTGAGCTTCTGGTAGAACTTTCGTGTTTCTTGAGAACGACACAGCTGCTCTATCTCCTTACACACTGGCTATCAAAAGAAAGCCAAGAAGGGACAAAAATAATGGGATATTGGTGGAAAAGATGGTTGACTAGAACTTGAACCTATCTAATCTAACTGTGACTCGGAAAAAAGGGATGTCACCCGGATTCGTCCAAACATCAGAACCGCGTTCTGGGTTCAAGTCAAACAATGACAAACTAAATCTTGTGGAAGAATCGCAAAAATTCAGAAAATTCAAAGAATTCAGAGAATTCTTTACCGGAATTCAGAGAATTCCTGACCCGAGTTCGGAGCATTCCGGACTGAAAATCGGAGAATTCTGGACAGGAATTCAAAGAATTTCAAACCGACATTCCGAGAATCCCTGACCCGAATCCGGAAAATTCCTGACCGGAATTCAGAGAACTCCTGACCGGAAGTCGGATAATTCCTGGCGGGTGTTAAGAGAATTCCTGACTGGAATTCAGAAAATTCCTGCCGAATTCAGATTCCTGAATGAAACTTTGACCGGAATTCTAAGAATTCCTGACCAAAACTCTGAGAATTTCTGACCGGAATTGGGAGAATCTCTTATTCGGATTCGGAGAACTTCGGACCGGAATTCGCAGATTTCCTGACCGGATGTCGAAAAATTCCTGACCGGAGTTTATCAAATTCCTGACTGAAATTCAGAGAGTTCCTGACTGGAATTCAGAGAAATCCTGACTGGTGTTCGGAAAATTCCTAATCAGAATTTTGAGAACTCCTGACAAAAATTCTGAGAATCCCTGACCGTAATTGGGAGAATCCCTGACCCGAAATCGGAGAATTCTTTACCGAAATTTGAAGTATTCCTGACGGAAATCGAAGAGTTCCTGACCGGAGCTCAGAGTATTCCTGCATGGAATTAAGAGAATTTGACTAAAATTCAGAGAATTCCTGACGCGATCAGAGAAATCAGAGAAATTCTGACGGGCATTGAGAGAATTCTGATTAGAATGTAGTGTTCCGAACCGGAATTCTGAGAATTCTGACCAGAACTCTAAGAACTCCTGACAAAAATTCTCAGAATTCCTGAGAATTGGGAGAATAACTGGATCTGGAGTTCAGAGTATTCCTGCATGGAGTGCAGAAAATTCTAGACCAAAATCTCAGAGTGTTCCTGATCGGAATTCAGGAAAAATCAGAGAACTCCTGGCTGGCATACAGAGAACTCCTGAATCGGATGCAAAGAGTTCCTGATCGGAATTTGAAGAATTCCTGACTAAAATTGGGAGTATTCCTGACCGGAATTCGTAGAATTCCTGACCGGAGTTCAGAGAATTCCAGACTGGAATTCAGAGAATTCGTAACTGGAATTCAGAGAATTCCTGACTGGGGTTCATAGAACTTCTGACTGAAATTCAGAAAATTACTGACCGGAATTGGGAGAATCCCTTACCCGAGTTCGTAGCATTCTTGACCGAAATTGAGGTATTCCTGACTTGAGTTCATTTTTTTCCAGCATGGAGTTCAGAGTATTCGGCATGAAGTTTGGAGAATTCGTAACTAAAATTCGGAGAATTCCTGACCGGAATTCAAAGAAATCAGAATTCCTGACCGGCGTTGTGAAAACTCCTGAATGGAATGCAGAGAGTTCCTGCCCGAAATTCGAAGAATTCCTGATAAAAATTCTAAGAATTCCTGACCTAAGTTCTGAAAATTCCAGATCAAAATTCTAAGAATTCCTGATCGAAATTGGGATGATCTCTGATCTGAATTTTTAGAATTTCTAACCGGAATTCGGAGAATTCCTGACTGGAAGTCGGAGTATTCCTGACCGGAGTTAAGCGAATTCCTGATTGGAATTCGGAGAATCCGTTACTGGAATTCAGAGAATTCCTAGCAGAAATTCAGAGGATTCATGACCAGAATTAAATGAATTCCTGACTGGGGTTTAGAGAACTCCTGACTGGAATTAAGAAAATTCCTAACCGGAATTCAGAGAAATCAGCGAACTTTTGACCGATCAGACCGACAGAGAATTCGTGATTGAAATTCTGAGAATTACTGACCAGAATTCTAAGAACTCCTGACAAAAATTCTTAGAATTCCAGAACGGAATTGACAGAATGGTTGACCTTAATTCGGAGAATTCTTGACCAAACTTCGGCGTATTCCTGACCAGAGTTCAGAGTATTCCAGTATGGAGAGAATTCTTGTCTAACATTCTGAGAACTCCTGACCAGAATTCTGAGAGCTCCTGGCAATAAATTTGAGAATTCTTGACCGAAATTCGGAGAGTACCTGACCTGAACTTGTAGAATTCATGACCGATATTCAGAGTGTTTCTGACCGGAAGTCGAGAATTCTTGACAGGAATGCTGGGATACCTCCTGACTGAAATTCAAAAAATTTCTGAGTGGAATTCAGAGAAATCAAAGAATTCTTGACCAGCATTCAGAGAATATCTAACTGGAATGCACAGAGTTCCTTACTGGAATTCGGAGAATTCCTGTCCAGAATTCGGAGAATTCCTGTCCAGAATTCGAAGAATTCCTGACAAAAATTCTGAGAATTCCTGACCGGAATTTTTACCTGACCCGACTTCGGAGAATTCTTAACCGAAATTCGGAGTGTTTCTGACCGGAAGTTGGAGAATGCCTGACCGGAGTTCAAAGAATTCTTGACTGCAATTCAGAGAATTCCTTATCGGAGTTAAGACAAATCAGAGAATTTCTGACTGGGATTCAGAGATCTCCTGAATGCAATGCAAAGAGCTAAGATCATAACCGGAATTTGGGGATTTCTTGACCAGAATTTCGAGAATTCCAGAGATTGTTTGACCCGGAATTGGGAGAATGTTTGTCCCGGATTCGGAGAATACCTGACCGGAGTTCGAAGAATTCAAGGGAATTCTGACTAGAGTGCAGAGAACTGCTGACTGGAATTTATAATATTCCTGACTAAAATTAAGTGAAATCAGAGAATTCTTTACTGGCATTCAGAGAGTTCTTGACTGTAATGTAAAGAGTTCCTAACCGGAATTCTGAGAATTGCTGACCCGAATTTGGAAAATTCTTTACCAAAAGCCGCAGAATTACTGACCGGAGTTCAGAGAATTCGTGACTGGAATTCAGATTCCTGGCCGGATTTCAGAGAATTTCGGACCGGAATTCAGAAAAGTTTTGACTAGAATTCGACAAAATCCTGATTGGAATTCAGAAAATTCAGGCACAGAATCAATAAAATTCCTAATCGGAATTCTGAAAATTACTGATCGCCATTCAGCGAATACCTGACCAAAGTTCAGAGAAATACTGATCGGAAATCGGAGAATTTCTGGCCAGAATTTAAAGAATTCTGAGAACTTTTACCAAAATTTTGAGAATTCATGATCAGATGAATTGAAATGTCTGCCGGATTTCAGGAAATTTCTGAGCGAAATTCGTCGAATTGCTGACTGTAAGTCAAGAGAAATTCTGACCAGAATTCGGAGAATTACTGACCGAAAATCGGAGAATTCTTGACCAGAAATCGGAGAACTCTGGACCGGAATTCGGTGAATCTGTAGCCGGAATCAAGAGAATTCCTGTTCGGAATTCAGAAAATTCCTGTTCGGAGTTCAGAAAATTCCTGACCGGAATTCGTGGATTTCTTTGTGGAGCTAAGAGAAAGTCTGCTCGTAGTCAAGAATTTAGAGAATTGTTTATCTGAATTCACATAATTCTTGACTAGAATTCGAAGAACTCCCAACAGGAGGTCATAGAATATATTATCTGAATTCAGAGAATTGCTGATTGAAGTTCGGAGGATTTCTGATCGGAATTCAGAGATTTCCTTACCTAAATTTCGAAAATTTCTCACCGAAACTCAGATATTTTCTGATCGAAATTAAAATAATTCTTGT
Source organism: Aedes japonicus (assembly GCA_034211315.2). NCBI lineage: Eukaryota > Metazoa > Arthropoda > Insecta > Diptera > Culicidae > Aedes > Aedes japonicus. The sequence goes on along the minus strand of JASCZW010008646.1, from coordinate 35,841 downwards.
CTGGAATTCTGAGAACTCTTAATCGGAATTGATAAAATTCCCGAGCGGGTTTTAGAGCGTTTCTGACAATAACTTGGAGAATCTCTAGCTGGAATTCGAAGAATCTGCGCCCATTTGCGGAATCATGGAAACCTCAGCCCCCTTAATTCGAGTTTAGAGAATTCATGGTCGAAATTTAACAGATTCCCATCGGAACTTTGAGAATACCTGACCGGTATTTAAAGAATTCGTGATCGGTATTCAGTGAACTCCTAACTGGAATTTTAAGAATTTCTGAACATAGCGAATTCCTTTTTGAAATTCAGAGAATTCTCGACCGGAATTCCGAGACTTCTTTTTCGGAACTAAGATAATTCCTGACCGGAATGCAGTGAATTCATAACTGGAATTCAGCTAATTTCTGACCGGAATTGAGATGATTCCTGACCGGAGTGCAGAGAATTCCTGACCGGAGTTTAGATAATTCCTTACTGGAATTCAAATAATTTCTGACTGTAATTCAAAATGTTCCTGAACAGAATTTAAAGTATTCCTGATTGCAATTTCTTACCGGAATTCCGAAAATAATTTCTTACTGAAATTTAGACAATTTCTAACCGGAATTCAGAGAATTTCTGTCCAGCATTCAAATTTAAGGAATTTCTGACCGGAATTCAGAGAATTTCTGACCGTTCTACGGAAGACGCCTGACCGGATTTCACATAATTTCCTACCTGAATTCAGAGATTGCATTACCGGAATTTACATAATTCCTTACCGGAATTCAAATAATTTCTGACAAAAATTTAAAAAATTCGTGATTGGAATTTAAAGTATTCCTGATAGGAATTCAGAGAACTCCCGACAGGAGTTCAAATAATTTCTTACCTGAATTCGGAGGTTTCCTTGCCGAAATTTAGTCAATTCCTGACCGGAATTCAGAGAATTTCTGTCCGGCATTCAAATTTTAGGAAATTCCTGACCGTTCTTCGGAGGACTCCTGACCGGAATTTGAATATTTTTTTATCAGAATTCAGAGATTGCATTACCGACAGTTAGAATTTTTTTTCCAGAAATCAGCTAAATCCTGACTATTTTCTGTATGTATAGGTTGCCCTACTAGGCATATCGGTTCTGTATAGCCAAATCTTCACCAGTCACACAACCCTAGTAGCACACTACGGTCATAATTAGTTGCAGTAACTTGATTATGACTTAGCAAGTCATATTTATGTTATCTCAACCGAATGACAATAAGTGTGCTACTAGGGAAGTCATGGTGTGCTAAAAAGTTAAGGAAATTTTGAATACCACTCCAATTGCATCACTTAACGTATGTTTGAAAAAAAAACGAACTGATTTAGCGATCTTTCGTGCTATAACTCTGCCACCTGGTGGTAATTCCATCTACTCTGAGAAAATTTGATGGTCAATTTTACCATAATTGGGGATTAGGATGCCTATGACAGTAAAGTGATCTTGAACCGACTATGACCATGACCAAAACAACCTTAAACAATAGTCGACTCAACATTTACTGTTAGCTCGGAATAGTCCTTGTTACCATGAACATAGTCAAAAATGCCATGAACGTGGCAATTCGACCATTTTCATGGTTATTGTATCCATTATATGGGAACGTCAATTAATTACGTCGAGCAAAAAGTGACTTTATATAACCACCCCCCCTCCTCCTTGTCACGTTTTTTGTATGGACCTTAATTTTTTTTTGTATGGATCGTCACGTTTTCCCAAACCCCCCCCTCCCCCCTTACTGCGTGACATAATTAATGGACCTTCCATATGCAATAGTCATCTCAACCATGATTTAATTGTCGGTACAACAAACAACAACCATGGAATTTTCCTCAGTGTATGCGTCGCCAATCGTATAGCACCCCTGTTGTTTACAGAAACAAACTGTCAGCGTCAGCGTTGCCAAGTATATTTTTACAAAGTCAGGAAGTATATGAAATAAAATCAGGATAAAATCAGGATTGTCATTTTATGTGTAAAAAACTGATGCTAATAAAAATACCGTTTATTTAAAACCAAAAAGCTTTCATAACATATATTTAACTTTCAGTTTCATAAATGGTATAGTTCAGTGCCAACATTTGATTAGGGCGAATCTGCTTATGTAAACAAAGACTTTGTCTGCTAACTTATCGGAAGTTGAATACAATTTCTTCAAATTGAATATATCGGCGGATAGAGACAATGTTCGTCTTCCTTAAAGAGTGCTTAATTTGTATTTGTGACCTTTTGTTCAAGACTACGAAGACTACGAAAGGCAGTGTTTATAAATGCAGATTCGCCCTAATCTAATGTTGGCGCTGAGTTGTATTTTGATAATTTTTTTTGCAAAAGTTTAACTTATCTAACTGTTTGAGACCTGCGAGAGAGTGATATTAAAAACTAAAAAGGTAAACCGCGAAGATTTAAGATGTCTTGTATCGTTTGGGTAGAAGAGTGGGTCAGGATAGATTTTTTTTTGATGATTTTTGATAATTCCATTCCAGAGTAGCCAACTAGTAAAAGTTTTGGCAGAACTCCCTTACTTTGATTAGTTTATTTATTTCGCTCAAAATTAATTTGGATTGATAAAAATTACGAAAATCGGGAAAAATCTGGAAAAAATTAGTGCTTGTCAGGATTTCAGGCAAAATGCTAAAAAGTCTGGAAAATCCTGAAAAATCAGGAACATTGGCATCGCTGGTCAGCGTTATCAGTTGATTTGCAGCCGCCTTGCCGAAAACAGTCAATCAACTACGCTCGATGGTTTGTTCGTACTGCCAGCTCTATCCTGGAGCGAAGAAGTTTTCGTGTCCGCCGGATATAGCCGATACGACATTTACAACATCCTCTCTCTTCTGGAGAAAGGCGAGAGCGTCAAACGGAAGCTTGGTTCCAGCCACCCATCTGTGCTGCGCGACCATGAAGCTAAAGAGGAAGACGGGATGGCAAGCTGAGACTTCATTGTTTCACACTTTGGGTCAAGAGGTTGCTGGAACAGATCAAATGGTGGAATAGTTCCTGGACAAGATGAACATTGTTAAGTCGAAGCCGCCGTGTCTGAGTAGTATTTAATTACCCGGAGGAGCGGCTGAAGGTGCTGGTGAAAAACATCTTTCCGGCGAAGCGCGACGTCATTGTCAAAATGGATGATGAAACCATCTTGACACTAGTCGGCGACGACTGCTAGGGGAACGGGCGGTTCAAGTTCTTCACCAAGGAGGTAAGCATTGACGTCGAATATATCTCCCACGCCAAGTTCCCGAAGAAGGTCCTTCTGTGGCAACGAACACCGAGAAGAAATGTCCAAGCCGCTGTTCTGTCTTTCGGTGTTTGCGGTAAGCGGAAAAATATATAGTACGAAGTTGCCGGTTACAAAAGACCGAGTGGTCTTTTGGGCGAACCTAGCCTCGGTCCATTTTCCAAGATATCGCCCAAGGAAATGGACTGGCTAAAAATTAATGTAGTATGACGACCGCCATCCATCCCAACTCCCCCATCTGCGGCTGACTGAAAATTTTTGGGTGAATCTCAAACGAAGAATCTATTCCAGTCATTTTGGAGGAGCAGCGAACCGCCTAGGTCATGAAAGAGCTGAAGAACATGTCGACATCCATCTTTGCATCGGTCATGGCCTGCTGCCTATTTAGAATAAATCGAGCATCATAACGTCAACCTAATCTTGTCGATTATCGCTGAATTCATGACATATTTAATAAAGAGCCCATATGAAGGGCTGAAATTACATCCCGTTACCCTATTATACTTCTAAGTAAAAACAAACCTCGCCCCACGCAGAAGTCACAGCATTGGCCTGTTTTATCACGTTTGCACGTTCTGCCTCAGGACCGCAATTCCGACAAAGGGGCGAGAAACTATTTTGTTTTGCTCTACAACTCCTCTCACCCAGTATTTCTTTACTGCGATGCAATAAAACTTGCAAAAAGCAGTGCTCAAATGATACTTCCTACCGTCGACTGACGTTAACTGACATCAGTTGAATCACCTCCAACCGCTGAGTGGAACGTGCCGAACAACGTTAAGCCGTTTATCAAATTTCATAGAATTGCTCCGTCTGTAAACTCACACCCCATAAAAAGCCGGAAAATCTAATTTGTTTCTCCATTCTGGTTGTTCATTCCAGGAAACATCACCGCCGTTTTCACGACCAAAGCCAAGGGTCACGAGCTGATCGACATGCTGGAGCGCCAGGCCTATGAAGTGACGATCGCAATCATCGAGGGAAGTCGCCACATCCGCTCACTGGCCAACATCAATCGGTAGTTTCCACGTCGGGGTTAGATTTTCAGCCAATTCACCACATTTCCCCTTTTCAATTTTCCAGAACATCGGTGCTATTCGTGTCGGTGTCGTTCATCGTGCTGATGATCATCTCGCTGGTGTGGCTGGTGTTCTACTACGTGCAACGGTTCCGGTACTTGCAAACCAAAGATAAACAATCGGTAAGTTGCCGGTCGGTGACATTCCTCGCGCTGCCGTTTTTGCTGTGCGTCGATGTGTGACACACTTTCAAGATTCCAAGATTCCCTCAACGACGACCGATCAATTGATTGATTTTCTTCTCTCCTCTTCTCTCCATCGAATCTTCCACAGAGGCGACTTTGCAACGTGGCGAAACGAATCATTGCCAAAATTCCTACCAAGAGTATTAAATCAGATGACAAGGTAAGTGCAGTGATAAATCCGGGAGGGAGAGCCGGCGAGGTAATTGAATCAGCACTCTCGAATGGAAGAACGAAAACCGATTCATTCATGGTTGCTTTGGTTTTTATTGTGATTTTTTTGTTTTGCTTCTCTTCGTCGATTGGAGCAGCATCAAAGGAGGTGGCAACAGCTGTCGGAAAGATTACGCGGTTCATCGGTCTCTCGGGGATCTAGTGGTGCTTGAATTGAGCTATTAGATACGGGTGTTGTACAGTTTTTTGAACTCTATCCCATGTTGATGTGATTCCGGGGAGAGGATGTGCTTAAACAATCGTGAAATTGTTCGGTTAAGCATTGGATTTGGGCGGTAGGAGTTAGTAGAAAATTCCCAAAAAAAATAGCAAATAAATGACGCCAATTACAAGTTGCGATTGTTGAACATAGATGAAAGGGATGTTAAGCCCCGTTTTTCCAAACAGGTCTTAACAAAAACTGTTATTAATTTTGGTAAAGATCAGAGCCCGTTAAAGTCATCGTCAATTGATAATTGTCATGCGACGATGAAGCTGTTCACCATCAATATCAAACAAAAATCAATCTCTTTCTTTTCGAGCACATCCCAATTCTGTTTTCAAATAATACTAACTGGTTTGGAAATTTTGACCCTTATCCAAATTACCGTTATCAATTTCTACATGCGGGGCTTATTGTATGTGAATGTAACCTCGGAATGGGCGTGACTTTCCAAACATTCTGAAATGGGTTGCAGATTCTCTAGTTCCCTGATTGAAGCTGCTTTCAATGGCCCTTCAAAAGATTGTTGCAAACAGATTCCATCCATTACACCATTGTCGGCCAATGGGTGTTAGATTGAATACACACATACACACAGACAGAGAAGGTGGTCACCATTTACAGAATTGTTTAAGCGAAACTCTCTGAAAACTAATTCCAAGGCAAGTTCCAAACGATAGGTGGCCTGCAGGAGTGGCCCTAAAGTCATATTTTTGTAAAAACCTCACGAGAATTCTCCGAACTGTTACAACATTTTACACTCCCGTTCCATTATACTCTGTGACTGAGAAAAATTGTATTTCTTTCTCTTTTTCTCACACAGAAATGTTACTCAATCTTTGTAAAAAGTTGATCCACTTTTTTGCGAAAATTGAGTAACATTTCCGTGAGAGAAAAAGAGAAAGGAATACAATTCTACTCAGTCACTGAGTAAAATGGAACGGGAGTGTATAGAGTAAAACCTTTTTGCGCGAACACTACTCCCATCTGCTGAGCTGTTAAGCTGATCAGACTTCGTTGGTGCGTGAGTGTCAAAAAAGCAGGTAAAGAATATTCACTATAGATCATTGCACCGAATGTATTAACCTCACTTTTTTTTGACAGTTCAGAGAGCTTGTTTACAAGGTGTTAGAATTTGAGCCGCTCAAACGAAATTTTTCATTGGCTTTTTCTGGATTCTTAACGATTAGATTCAGGAAATGATGTAAAAATAAGCACTGGTGCCTGTTTTCTGGCAATTTTACTTCAATCGTAATAAATTTAGAGCACAAAATCTCAGACCGATGTTACCGATAATATTCTAAGTCCACGTTATCAAGCTCCCTGAACTGTCAAAACTGAATTGATGACGCCATCGTGCAATGATGTATACAAGTGGCAATGCTACAGAGGCTGTGTCGAAATTTGCGAATTAATTTTCGTTTTTACTTGACTTGACACTTCACTTGACAGATGGAAAATAATCGATTAAGTCTGCTACTCGAGCTGACTTGTTTCTGAAAGACGGGAACTCAATTTTGACATACATCTTATCAAAAGTGTGTTGATCCGTCACAAAGGGATTTTAATCGATTAATGGATTATTTTCCATCTGTAAAGTTTAAGTAAAAATTAAATTTAATTTGCGAATTGGTACACAGTCTAATGGCTGGCACACAATTGATATTTTTCGAATGCGTTTGCGTGAAATTGACAGTTTTTCCAAAGGTTTTCTGTCAAATTTACGTCAACGGAACGCGAACGTATCTATTGTGGGTGACCCGTAAGTGTCTACCATTTAGATTGAACGTTAAGTGAGTGTTCGATGAATAGCTTATGAGTGTATTGTCTATTTGTTTTTTGTTTCGCAATTGAGCACGTTCTCGTTATTTTCTAGTGTTAGCGCCACTATTCTTTCGTTCAGTGAAAATAGAAGCGAATGGTACTTAAAAATTCAGCAACAAGCAGCAACAGTGGTCATCCCAAGTAGCACACTACGATCATAATAAGTTGTAGTAACTTGATTATGACTTAGCAAGTCATATTTATGTTTTCTCAACCGATTGGCAACAAGTGTGCTACTAGGGGTGGCAACGGTTATTTAATATGCATAAACGAACTTTTACAGAAAACATAAAAACAAGATTTGTTTAATTGGAGATACCAGGGCTGGTAGCAGGTCAGTTTTCAGTGACTTGGTCACTATTTTGAGTCTAGTCACAAAAAAAAGTCACAATTTGCATCCTAAAATCACGGAAATCACTAAAATTTTTTTTGAGAAATGGTCGCTAAAGCCACTATTTTTGCAAAAAGTTAAAAAAGCAATCTTTTGTGTTTATTGTTCAGTAGATCTGGCAGCACTATGTAAAATTCGAAAAATATATTCAAAAATTAGTGTTTCTATCATTCTACGTGTAAGTCTGATTGACAGCAAAATAAAGTGAATCATATTGTGGGCTGTTAATCGTGGTACTATCATTTTGATATCAGTTCCTTTTAATATTTTTTCTTCTTCAAAGATAGGTTTGAAGTTGCTTTACCATGATGCGGTCATTAGTTTGATTAAAGGCTACCGCACAATAGCGCGTCCCGCGTTACGTCGTGTCAGTTAGAAGACTTCAAGACGCTCATGATGCTTTGACCGCAGCATATAACGTCAATGATGCATCGGCGTCAGTCATTTATTTCATTTTGAATATGCATGCGATAGTGAGTTTTTCCAACTTACATTAATATAAGTGAATTATATTATTTATTTGAAATAATTTATTTAGTTTTATTGTAAACTATATGCCCTGGCGATCACTGTGCCGGCTCCATTTCAATTGAACTTGTCAAATTCAGAGCGCTGGTCGGTCTGCACTCTAGATTAGTTTGAATGCGATGCACGTGGTCCCACATTACATCATCGTTCGTTATTTTTACAATTTGAAATTGGATCACTGTTGTAGAATCGCTTGATCCGAAATACAACTTGCAGTCTGCACCTTGCAATACATTCTTGCGCTTTTGGGTACTAGCATCTTTGATTTTGTTTTCATTCGCTGTATTATTTTGGCAGAATATTTGAGAGTGTGTTCGTGTGAGTTACTCTATTTGTGCGAAATCATGAAGCTTGGGACCGAGCTTTCGGCCGATGTTTGTATCCCAGCAGTCCAGCGAACTCAATTCGATTATAGTTTAAATCGAGATACATTGCAATTCAACTATGTATGTATGTAAGGTAGCCACCATCCCTTCGCTGACCTTGTTACGTGTGATGCAGCTCAACCTAATAGCAAGATCAAATTGAGTTACCGGTTGCATTCACAGTAACGCTGTATCAAGGGCCAAAAACGGTGGGGCGGACCCGTAAGCAGAGACACTTACGCGAAACCCGCGGGAACATAAGATTCTCCTTCCACCGATACGATCCAACAAATCGAATAACCCAATTCGCAATACTCATTAAGCTTTCTACGGGATGGCTTATTAAGAAGGGTGTCACTCTCACTGAAACTGTTGAGTAGAATTCAGCATCACAATCAAATCGGTAGGATGAGAAAATGATACCGTTTATTCCTCCTAGACGCCGGTTGTCATACCATTCCATTGTCCAATTCCAGCTTGAATGATACCCTGATGTCTCCCTCCTTCCCAATATATATTAAATGTCATGTAGTAATATATAAAATATAGTGAATATTATAACTAATAAAAATGTAGTGAATGAACGAAGATTATTATAATGATACTTAATATAGTAAGTGAATATAAGAATGATAGTAACAATTCCATTTATAAACCTGAAAGTATAAGACAATATGAGCCATGAGAAAAATGATTCAAACATATTTTACAATACTTTGGAATATCCATGGATGATCTGAAATTATATAGCATATGAAGAATAATCAACCAAATACTTCGAAGTGCTGTTCCGTTTCCTTGAATCACAAAAACTTTTTGTAGTGAGTCCCACAGGTACTATAGCAATTTTTATCAAAATGAACTTAAATGCAATAATATCATATCATTTAATATCATAACATAAAATACAAATCTGACGCTATAATATATAAATAAAAATACGAGCAAGCCAGTAAACTATAGTAGAATATATATCCGTAACTTAGCTGGTCATCGAAAGACTTCTCTGTTGAAGCTCGATAAAATTAATATCTATTGAGATTTTTTTCACAGTTAGAGTCAAATAACATTAATAAGCGTAAGTATAATATATATCTGTTATCCACTGGTTTGTAACTGAAAAAAGATTAGATATGTTTTGATATCCTAATAGTCTGGAAAAGCTGAAAACAGCAAACAATTAGGAGAAATAAATTTTATATAAGCATGAATAATGCCAAAAACGTAGATTAAGTAAAACCAGACAAAAAAGTCCGATAACTCTTATTGGTCTGGATCTATAAATGTATAATGGGAAACAGGAAAGCAATGATTATAAATTATATAGCTTTTGTGAATAAGGGAAATGCTTTATGAGAAAAATTTGTCGTACATAATGCTTCCTACATTTTTTCAGTGAAAATGGCATAGAATATATATAAAATAGCGAAGGGATGTTATAGTCTAAAATGATAATACCAATTTTAATTGTATTCACATATCTGCAGATTCTGATCCTGCTGCAATTGTAGACGGGCCCGCACATGCACTACTAACCTTAGATAAATTATCATGACCATCGAAAAAAAACAAAATATATTTTAAATTATTTAAAAATACTTAGGAGTTCCTTGGATGACCTGAAATTACAAAGAATAGTATATCTACAATATCGATGTGCTGCTGCTATATTGGAAAAAATAATTGATGTGATATAACCACAATGGAACTGACTCTTAGCTTCGGGTCCTGGAATCCCTACTGAGCCCTTGCGGCACGCCAAGCCGGCCAGTTCAGCGCAAGGGGAGATACATTGCAATTCAACTAGTTTATAAAAGCGTAATGATTTCAAAGTTCCATTAAAACTAGTACATTACCATTTTGTATTTTTTCTTGAAAATTTCTGATTTACATCTTCTTAGTTTATGATAGAGAAGACTTTATGAATTCATAATTTATCAATTATTTAAGTTTATTCTGACTGCTGTTAAAACGAATTTTTTTTTTGGCAAAGTTGCAAAACTCTTTAAGTAAAATTTGATGTAAAAAACTTTGATAAAGTGTAATACCTGTTTATAAGCATACTAATACTATTTTCAAAGGTTTTTTCCAGAGGGAAGAACCACTCATACATCTAATGTACACTAATCCGGAAAGGTTGGTGCGAACCATTGTCAGTCGAGTTTATTAGCCCAATGTGTGGCCCACGAATACGTCACTGCCATTGGACAGTTTAGGCAGTATTGAGAACTTGCTACCTGCGGAATCAGTTTTTGTTGGGTTTGAAGCAATGGCAAAGCAGCCCAAATTGCGGGAGATCGACAAACTCCACTTTTTCAACAATGCAAGTAAGCATTACGTTGCTGCTGGTTTATAGAAATCATTTATATAATATTTCCAATGTCTCAAGCAGCCAGCCAGGATGCAACCAGTGAAAGTCCCCAGTATTTTGTAAAAATCAGCAAGTTACTTCCGATTTTGGTTAACTATGATCTTCTTCTTGACCAGATGAAACTTTGTTAAAAAACAAAATGCTGACCTCGAGTACAGAGTACAGCATTGAGGAGACAGGACTGGTAGCAGGTCACTCTTTAGTGACTTGGTCTCACTATTTTGAGTCTAGTCACTAAAAGTCACCATTTGCATCCATAAGTCACCAAAGTCAATATTTTCGGAAAATGGTCACTAAAGTCACTATTTTCATACCGGATCCTAAAGTTAAAAAAACACTTGTACCTATTGTTCAATAGTCCAACCAAATTAAGCAATCTGACCCCACTCATATAAGTGTCGAGAAACATACACCAAAAAACTAGATGCTCCCAAGCGCGAAGGGTGTCCCACCTAAATGTTCTCAGAATACCCTGGATTACAAGATTACATAATCTTGGGACATTCTATGCCAAAAACAAACATATAACCTTGCGTTAAAGCCCATAAGGCTGTTGTTGCAAGTTGTGGACTAATGGAATTTTGAAGGACAGTTTGAATAAGCTGAAACTAAAAGGTAATTCGATGATATCTGTAGACGTTCCAGAATATTAATTGAACATGTATGAATATTTATCGTAGCTTTGTATAGTCCACAAGGCTAGGTTACAACCGTACATTTTAAGTTCTGAACTCAAGATCAGTTTTTAAGAACCTGAATATCCCGAGATAATCTGATAATGACTGGTGCGCTAACAAAAGCTTCACTGAATGTGTTTGAATGCATAGCTTACCCTTTCATAGATTATAAAGCTAACTTTACGACTATATATCCTAAATTCTGAACTCAAGGCACAGAGAATAGACATCCAGGCTCGAACTTTTTTTTCCAAATTAATGTGTAAATTTTCAAAAGCTAACCTTTGAAACATCAGCGCTGCCTAGTTTAGGGTTCACCAAACTAAAATTGAGCTGTAAGCTGTAATTTTAAAATTGCAGTTATAGAAATTTACACACGGAGGGCACTTAAGGCCAGTTTTGATAACATAGAATACCCCAAGATTTCTCATTATATCGGTTGACCTTCAAAAAAACTTTGGTCAAATAAATATTGTTACTTTGTTTAGTCCAATAAGCAGTAGATTTTAAGCTACAATTCAAAACTTAAAATAAACAGCTGTGGATTTCATATTTTGGATTCCGAAACTTTGGATCAATCTAGAACATCCGAAGATTATCTCAGAACTTCTGTTGTTCTTCGAAAATATTCAATGGATATGTTACAATACACATCGTAGCTTTGCATAGCCCTTAAAGCATTTTTGTTACAAATGTATAAGAGCTAGTGTTCTGATTTCTGATGGGATTCAGTTTGAGGCAATGTCATGCCGCTATAATACGTTTTGACTTTAAGCCGAATTGCCAGTTCCACGTGTTTGGATATTTTTGTAGGTTTGGATGACCCTGGACCATCCCAGGATTATCTTCTTGTGTGTTTTTGCGTTCGAAAATGTTCACTGAATGATAACGCGGACACGTGGCGTTACATTGTATAGCCCAAAAAATCTACTGTTGGTACCGTAGATTTCCTAAGCTCTGAACTCTAGGACGGTTTGGATTACATAGAGGATCTCAAAGTTATAAAATAATGACTGTTGACCTTCCGAAAGGTCCATTGAATACGTGCGCAAGATGTGCAGTGGTATTAGTGGTTTGAGCGAATTTGGCTCATTTCACTTAAATTGTTGTGGCTACTGGGCCAGACCTTATATAGACGTCATTGGTTTCGACCGTGCGTGAAGCAGTGGTGCGTTTTTTCATCTTCACTTGATTAAATCTGTGGAAAATTACTTCAGTGCGCCAGTCACATTTACTCTATGTGAGAGTTTCTGAATGTGTAATCTCGATTTTGTACAGGAAGCTTTCACTAGTTCATTCAAAATTGTCGAGGCTGATTTGGTTTTTAATTCATGAGATTTTAGAGTTCATTACCCAGTTCATATAGATAATAAGAAAGAATGGATATTACTTAGAAAAGATTTAGATGATGATTCATGATAATGTTACTTTCACTAAAAACATATTTTTTAGATACTTTTACACTATTATATTTTGTAAAATTTGGTTTCGTATGTCATTATTTTCTGTATCATCTCTTTATCTATTAGTGTTTCATCTGATACATTAAACTACCATATCAGCATGGTCGAAATCAGGACATTTAGGAAACCTAGGTGGGTTCATGCCTAGATTTTGGAGGAGAGACATTTCTTGCCAGTTTTTTTTTGTTTCAACCAGAAATGTATATTAATATTTTCAGGCGCAGCGTACCAAAAAAAACTGAACGTCAAGAGGTTTTTAGGTTTTTTTTGAATTTTGTATTCAATTTGGTTGTTTACACTGGGACCAAAGGCTAATTTTATGAAAATATGATGATCGCCAATCATTTGTATGAATGGTAAGCAACACCTAGTTCGACAAAATTAATTTCGCAGAATCTCATTAGGCTTTACTGTCTTACATATTTTTGATCATGGTATAAGTTATGAAACGTCTTACTGATCGAACTCTTGCGTTTGTCTCAGTGAATGGAATGCTCGTGTGACAGAAAATACCGAATAAAAGAAACTTTCGCTGAGCTTCTGTGGCAAACAACAACATGGTTCATGAGTGGAACATCATGCTGTCTCACAGCAGCATTCATTGTTTTCAGTGCAGGTATGATAATGACACATGTAGTTCTGGAGCTTTAGACTGTGTTGATGGTTCATTTTTATCACGTCAATTTCGATATTCTTGCACTGAAAAAAATGTAGTCTCTTTTTAACATGCCAGGAATGCTGGTAGCGGAACAAAAACGGATCTCAGGAACCGCCAGAAGGTCGCGAAGGTGAAACAAATATTGCAGGAGAAACCAGATCTTTCGGTATGACTGTGGCTAGAAATATAAAAATGTCCCCAACTTTCGTGCATACTTTCAAGCACCGGTAAGGTGTGAAGTCGTTCAAGCTGAAAACTGTACGGCTGTAAATCTGGGCTCGCAAGCTGACGAAGTTTTCCTGCGTGCAGCTAGGAGTGGATCGCTCAGCACACTTTTCTCCTGTGCGATATTTTTGTTTGAGTGTGTCAACAAGCGTTACAATGTTCTGGGCGTTCCCGTAATGGGCCGAAGGCGCCGATGTGTTGACAGTCCAAATTGTAATGTTTTGCTGAGCTGGAACCAGGCATTGCATATTGGCTAGGTTGCTGGTTTCATATTTAAATAAGCTCAGTGTGCCACACATGTGGAATGGATTGAAAATCGAAGTGCCGCTGTTAGGAAACATGTTCGTCTAGTGTGTAAGACATCGTGGCTGGCACACTGTTCTAAGCGACTTACCCTCGGCTGGAAGACTTTAAGCAGCTTCCCGGAATGTCTTATTATACTGCTATGCAACGGTACGGCGTAGAGCAGCATTTCAAGGACGCAGAAAAATGCAAGTCACAAAAAAAAAATGATTTGACAGGCAATATGCAGCTGTGGTCGGCAAGCCAAAGCTTCACTGCACTACCGGAACGGTAAACAACGAATTATACCGTGAAGAATGCCTAAAGAACCTATTGATACCATTCCTACGCAGCCATGACGCTCCCCCGCTATTTTGGCCTGATGTGGCATCTTGTCACTACGCCAAAGATGTTTTAAAATGGAATAAAGCAAATTGAGTTCATGTTGTAACGAAAGAGGCGAATCCACCTAACTGCCCGGGGTTGCGACCTATCGAGCGGTATTGGGCTCTCGTGAAGAGAGCACTCTATCAATATAAACTATAGAAAAAAGTCGAAAATCTTGGACAAGAGCAGCTAAATCGGTAGCAGAGAAGTCTGCACAGACCATAATGGCTGGAGGAAACTCAAAAGTTCGCCGTTTTTTCATGCAGACTAATTAAGTAACTGTAATGAGTTTTAAGACGACTAATAATGCACAATTAAATTAATAAAAAATGCATCTTGGGTTGAACTAACAGCAAAGTTTGTTTTATTCCAAGTTTTATCTGTCCAGATTTCGTCGTGAACAAGCCTTCGTTAATTTTTAATTCATGTCGTATAGAGGGTGCGAATGTGTTTTGTTTTGATTTCTAGAGCATGATAGTATCCATCTAGAACCGAAAATACAGTAAATTTTGACCAGGTGCTTCATGAATATATCGTCCGTCACGACCCATGAAAGCAAAAAATCTTAAGCGCATAGGATTATTTTTCAAATCGCCAGCAAGACAGTACCAGCTTACAATCATTTAAAGCTGAATCAATTACTCTCACCGTATTCTCCCGGAATTTTTGATTATAAGTCACGTCTAAACTCTACCCTCTATCCTACAGGAAATTGACAACGATTGCTGCGCCATCTGCATTGAGCCATACAAGGTGACGGATGTGATACGCGTTCTTCCCTGCAAGTGAGTAGCGCGCACACATTATTTCTAACCAGACGCCCCCCTTATTCTCCATCTTTCCGTTATTTTCGTTCTCATCATTTCAGACACGAATTCCACAAGACCTGCATCGACCCGTGGCTCCTGGAGCACCGCACCTGTCCGATGTGCAAGATGGACATCCTCAAGCATTACGGCTTTGTGGTGGGTTCCTCACACGGTTCCTCGTCGTCCTCGTCTTCCTCGTCCGCCCAGAACAATCCCATCATCGCGGATTACTTTAGCGTAGCACCCCCGCCACCCCCCTCGAACAGTTCGACCATCACCTCGGCTACGAATTCCTCCAACGGCGGTGCCGGCCTAGCTGCTAGCGGCGGCACTGTAAGCCGAGGTGGTGTTGTCGACAGCAGCGGTAGCAGCAGTAGTAGTAATAGTAGTGGTTCCGCCGAGCCAGATCAGATCGTTACGATCATTATCAATATCAATAGTAGTCCCGCCGCTGATAGTAGTAATCCCGGCAGCAATCCGCCGCCGCTTCCAGCTGCAGTTGGTGGTAGTAGCAACTTGATGAACGACGACGACAGCAGCGACGATGACGGAAGGTAGTAGTCGACAAATTACCGACGTTTGAACTCCCCATGGGCGATATACAGCGTCCGGGGCGAGAGGGAAGGAAGCGGGTTTTCCTAATCATTTAATTTATTAACGCGCACACGAATCAAAAGTGCGTTCACGTGTGAGGTTTTTTTTTCACTGTTCGCTCCGAACTAAGTATGTATATCTAATTACAGCCGTACGGTTTAGAATTTTCTAAGAGATCTAGATACTTAAGCCCGAGAGATTGAGAATTCCTCCGAAGTGAGTAGCGAGATCCGGCGGAGGCTTTGTAAATAGCTGTGTACTTTTATTTTCAGCGAGATGATTCGTGACCGGCAGTGAGTCCGGTTGCGTGATCATCGTTCAGATAGGCGATAGGAATGCATTCATCGTGAAAGTTGAACGCTAGATAAGCTAGGTATTCGATGTACAATAAACTAATACGATGGTGACGACTGCCATGTGATGGATGGCTGTTTGACGGAAAATTTCGTCTGATGTTGTTGGTCATTTGAAAAGTTGCATAGTTACTTGAAAGTCACAAGTTCTAATCGAAGGTCGTTGTTGTATGTAGAACCGTTGTTAAGGTTGTTTTAGGTGGGATTTTTAGTCCAACGAATGTCTTCGCGTCGTTTTCGACCCAAGCTCCCGTTTGCCATTTGCAATGCAACACAAAACCAGCGCTCAAACGACTACAATTACACACACAAACACTCGGAAGATCAACGCTACAATACCAGTGCCATTTAATTAAGCTCATAGCACTATCCACCGGGATCGAAGGGCACGAAACTACTTTCTAAAGACTCGTATCAGCAGTTGTTAACATCCATAATAATAGCACCGTTCCATCTTGAGAGGCAGATCGAACTTAATTTCAAGTATTTTGTGGAGTACTTCTAGGTGATCAATCAACACGAATACAAGCATTACATATATTTACGGTAGGCGGCAGTTATGAGAGAACCATTTTTTAAACGTAAGCTTCTGTGATATACAAATTGAGACAAAACATAGACGTAAGGCTACTGTTAATTCTACTACTATTACTACTACTACTATTACTACTACTACTACTTCAGCTAATTACTTACCAGCGGGGGTTGCAAGATGCGATGAAACCTACAAATCAAAATACAGAGTCCTTCCACAGTCCTCCCAAGTTCCAACAGGTTCCGTAGAAGGACAACCGATTATCAATAGTTTATACCCTAGCGTTGCTCCGACTGCTTTTTGCAGTCGGTTTTAAAATCCAAGAAAAGCTTTATCGGTAGTTTTCTGTTGTTTCAACTTTTGGTTTTCCCAACCGACCGGATTCAGTTATTCTTAGCGTAGGAAGTAGGAATGGAATGCGCTTTATCGAGTCAACTAAACACACGTATACACATCAATACAATTAGTTAGGCATACTAGAACGAGTGCAATAATCGTAATTATTTGTTTTTGTGACCGAAAACAGTCAATAAAAATCAATCCTTATAATTTCGTATCCTAATAATTTTACACACATCACTTTCTGCTAATTTTCTCCGCCACTTCCAACATCTTCGTTTTGGGCGCTCGTCCGGTAGAGCTAGATTTTCCCACTATTCGCTTTTGCATGCCCCTTGTTGTTGTTGTTGTTGTTGTGTCTTTCGTTCTGTTCGTAACGCTGCTCCGGTTGCTGCGCGACATTTCGTAACGTTACCTCCTGTGCGTGGAGGGTTCCGTTCTCTGCTACTATGCTATTCGGGGGATTCTTGTCTCCACTAAAATCGTAAAATGTTGCGCTGCGCAAGCAGTTGCAAGTATGATGGAGAGCGTCTACATGAATTCAAAAGCATTTCGGTGAAGTGTCGCGTTCTGATCCGATCGGAAATTGAGAGAACAAATTTACCCGTTTCAAAAGTTTCAGAAGAAAATATGAAGAAATTAAGTGAATTGGCAAAAAAAAAAAACACAGATGTTTCAAATCGGAAATCAAGAAGCAGCGAAGATTTCAGTTCAGTTTTTTTATCAGCTAGTAGAGTAAGTTAATTTTCCTTTCGCCTAATTTAACCTGGTTGTTGTTGCTAATCCTCGTAGAGTCATTTTTGGTGCTAACTTAGTTATTAGATTGTTTTAATTTTTTTTTCTCATCAAACGACGCGTGTCAAATCATGATAATGGGATAGTCGAAAAAGATGATCCATCAATGGTATTGAGAACCGGATCCATAGAGTGGGATTTTCTTTATTAGACATTTAATTTTCTGCGTTATCTAACGCACATAAAGCTAATGCTAGATTTGGCATACATTAATGGGATCTTTCCTATAAATTTAAGCCAGATATCACTGGAATCCGGTCTGTTGTATAAAAGAATGTAAACAATTCTACAACGATTTAGGGCCTAACTGACAAAGGTAAACAATAGCTTTTTCCGCGAATTACTCATCATTGAAAACTCGCCTAATCAATCCACCACGGTCATTAAGAAGAGGAAGAGTTCACCTATCCGCTGGAACTGGAGGCTTACTACATTGGTAGCCTTTGTGCCACGAAAAATTTACGGAAGAAGCCATTGTTTACGGTTGTCAGTTATGTAAAATGTTGTGAAAAATCTTTGTCGAATTTCTTTGTTTACGCTTGCTTCGGCTAGAAATTACACGGAGAAAAAGTATAATTCAGTCAATAATATTTCATCTAGAATCAACTATATTTTTGCATTGATATTTCGATAACCCATGTGCATGATTGTAACAATCATACATTTTAAGTTGATTTCACTAATGTATGCTTGAATTATGTCGAAAAAAATATTGTTGATATTGTGACAGCTGGTTTATAGTACGTTCGCACTAGTGATCCTCAGAGTACAGAGATATGCGGAAATTCAATCCGTCGGTTTGGCAACGGTGTTCGTTTTGTTTACAAAATCTGCTAACACTTCCGCAGAGAAAAATGTTACAGCTTTGTGCGTGACTTCGTCGTTGTTAGCTTCCATTGTTTACATTTATAACGTACAAGCAAATTTGTTAATAATATATTTAAAAAACCATCAACTATGAAGTGTATTGCAAAGTTTTGCACAAACCGCAGACGTGGAAAATCATCGGATTGTGTCAACATAAGCTTTTTCCGATTTCCCAAGAATGCCGGACACTGAAAAAAATAGAATAGGCTATGAGGGAATCTGCGAACCAATCAAAAAGACAGAATTAGACACTGGAGCAGAATTCTCTTCAACATACTGACAACACGGCACCAGTGCAATTAATTGACTAAAATGAGAAATGGCCTTCTGTACAAATTCCGACAAACATCATCTCAGCAACACAAGCAACATTATCGATAATAATAAAATATTATGTTATTATTAAACCACGAGCTCTGCAGAATACGAATGATTCATTTTTAATTTTTTAAGCGTAATAAATATAAACCATTTATTTTAACTCAATTTCAATACCTAGCAATCGAAACACATCATTAAACAGTAAACATGCTCATTTGGCTCAGATTTTGACAGTTCTCGCTGCTCGATTGGCTCAACATGGCCGCTTCCGCATATCTCTGTACTCTGAGGATCACTAGTTCGCACTACTGCTTATATAACGTGATATAGAGTATCTTGATATCAGCAACTATACATCTAGTTTTCACTGGAAATAATGTACATGTCATTTGATATCAAGATACTCTATATCACGTAATATAAGCTGTAGTGTGAACGTACTATTACCATAGACTAACTCTAAGACCAGTAGGTCCCATACAAAAACGATTTTTTTCTTGGCTCAGTCAGTACTAGAGCATCGTCCCAAGCTCAATAATGCACCCCTTATAATGAACTCACATGAACACACTCTCAAATACTCTGTCAAAATAACACAGCAAATCAAAACAAAGGCGCAAATATGTATAACAAGGTGCTGGCTTCAAGGTGTAATTCGGACCAAGGGGTTCTACAACAGTGAACCAATATCAAATCGCTAGTTACATATTGATTGTTGCTATTACAGTGCCAGTAAATTCAATCATGATTAGAGTTGAACCAACTGAAGAACGATAGTTGGTTTGAAAATGCTTGGGGTCAATTAATTTTTTCCTGAGTAAGAGTTTCGGTTCCGAAACCATTGTAATGAGATTGCAATTGCACTTATCATATACTTTCGGATTGCTTTATGACTGATTTGGGGTTTGAGCTTGATTTATGATCGATTCACATCATGTAAGATAATAATCTTTGAATTCAATTTATATATACTTTTCCTCGTCGGACGCCATGATGAATTTTAAAGGAATTGAAATCTACCAGGGTTTGTTTTTATTTTTTTTGTATAGCTGCTTCAAGCATACACACTGGTTGTATTCATAATCTTTTTGTTTTGATTTAACCCTTGGACAGATGTGTTAAAACGATGGCTCTTTTAACTATAAAGTATAGTTGATTCAATTCAAAAAGTGCTTTGAACTATACATATTTAGTGGTTGAAGCAAAAATGCGTTTATTATAGGTATCAACTATCAAGATTGTTATTTCAATGCCCCGTCATTTACTTCCATGTAAACGAGGTGAAATTTTACGCGTCTGTTGAAATTCAATATTTTTGTCGGTGTATTTTAGGAAAAACTGTCAATACTAATCCTACTTGAAAACAAAAGGCTTGTGATCGAACTTATATTTATTTATTTGTAACAATATATCCTTTCAATTTACATTAAAAAATCGAAAAACAATTAAATTATAAAACACAAATTCTCAGTTTTTTAAGTAGAACAAAATCCAAAGCAATTATTCATCAAGCATGGGAATATGGGAGCAAAGGTTGAAAATTGAATAGCAGTATTGAAAATTGAGCATAGAGCTTGGACAGAGCGGTACTCGAACCAAGGACGTATTCCTTTTGCCTTAAATCCCCAATGCGGGGTAGGTTAAGGCACGAACAAATCCGCCACCTTGACAGGCAAAAAATGCGCGCCTGGTTGTGCTCACGTACTACCAATTGCTTGTGATGGTTCTAGTGGTTGTTTATAAACACTCCGTTCTGTTGCCTACATGGGAGTGAAACTCTCTCTTTTTGGGTAAGTTGGGGGATTTTAGTCAAATTCACACGACCTTCCCTGCATTGGGGATGTAAAGCAAAAAAAATACGTCCTTGGTTCGAGAACCGCTCTATCCAAGCTCTTTTCTGAAGTTTCAATACTGCGATTCAATTTTCTACCTGCTGTACACTGACGGAACTTTCAACACTTTCTCTTCATATCTTTCAATCTTCCCTTTTTTGGGGCCTCATGGTGATGAGCGAACATCTTCTACATCATAATCGTTTTCCCTCGTACGGAGAATACAAACATAACAATTATAGTACACTAATAAAAAAGGACACATATTTATTGGCGAGAATCTATGTGGAATATTGCATAACATTTATGTGTCCACACATAAACAGAACCCATGGAGAATCACAAATAAAGTGTATGTGCCAAATGAAAAATATGTGTGAACATACGTATAGCTTATGTGTACACATAGAATGTATGTGGATTTGCACATAGATATCATTTGTAGGTCAAATTGCTAAAATTTATATGTTGGACACATAAAATTTACCATGGATTTTTTATCAGTGTACACTTATAGCAACCATATACATTTCATTGTATAACCTTATGAAATTGTGCAATCGAACTCATATGCACTGGTTATACTAACTATGTCTTTCGTATGTGTATTTTTTGTATTGTTTATTGAATAATGAATTCTACTGACATTTTCCTATAAATAATACCTACAATAAATCTTAAGTTATGAAAATAAAAGACAATGCCAGTCATCTAAGGGTACGCCCGCAGTACAATTACTTTTATATTAATGTAGAATTTTATAATGAGAATACTAATAGGATTTTCATGATACAAATACATCATATATGTATAGAAGAATCCAAGTTAAAAAAAGAAGACACTAAGCGGTGATATTTGACAGCTCCCACAAAGTATAGGACGAACGTTTAAAATGCTTCTAATAAACTCAAATGAAAGTTTAATTAAAGCGGTTTGTTGTATGATGTAAGAAAATCCTAAACTGCACAATAGGGGCATTATTTTTATTTTGCTGAAAATGTCTTTATTGAGTAGTTTTGGATTTTTCTTACATCATACAACAAACCGCTTTAATTAGAATTTTTTTGCATTGTTTAAAATGTTCGTCCTATATAACATGGAGCTGTCGATTTATCACCACTCGGTTTCTTCTTCTTTTTCAACCGGATTCTTCCATGAACATAAGCTAATTTATGGTTTCCATTAGTTGATTAGCTTCATCCTGTTTTACTCTCCGCGTTTGAAGGGAGCATATAAGCTCAACCCAAATTCATCAAGAGTAACCAAAACAATAATTTGAGCGCGCTTTTTTACTATTTCATACATATGCCTTATGATTATTACACACGAACAACAGTCGTTAAATTCATAAGGCGGTTTATGGAATTGATAAGAATGGCTTGAGAAAATCATTACGATTAACAAAGAAAACGTAAGTTATACACAACGATTTCTTTAGGGCCGTATGGAATCAAAATACAGTGGGCTCATACAGTTTTATAAGGCAAATTTTATGAAATTCGATGTTTTTTTTTATTTTTATCAGCTACGACATAAGTTAACCATAGGCTGCATGTAGAAAATGGATATAGCCTTTGGTTCAGGAAGTACCGCAGCACATTGGTAATCGGCTATAAATCACTCCTACAAACATAACTTATTATACAACGTACAGCGTTGTACTCCTTTAGTTAAGTGCCTGTTTTTTAAGTACTGCATTAAAGGATTTGACAGTACGTACAACCAACAATCAATATGCAACTAGCGATTTGAAATAGGTTCACTGTTGTAGAACCCCTTGGTCCGAATTACACCTTGAAGCCAACACCTTGCTATACATATTTGCGCCGTTGTTTTGATTTGCTGTGTTAATTTGACAGAATATTTTAGAGTGTGTTCGTGTGAGTTCATTATAAGGGGCGTATTATTAAGCTTGGGACCGATGTGCTAGTACTGACTGAGCAAAGAAAAAAAAAGTATTTCTTCGGGACTTACTTGTCTTAGAGTTAGTCTATTGTACAGCTTTGTACTGCTTTAGTCTAGTACATGTTTTTTTTTGTACTGTTTTAAAGTATTTGACAGTTCGTATGTATGTATGTATGTCTGTTATAAATATAAATTTGGTTTAGAATGCTCTCATTGGGTTGTAAGCAATTTCGGTAAAAAAGAATCGGAAAAAGTAAGTAATTATTAACGTTTTTCCCTTCTTTCCAACAAAACCGAAAATTCGGTAATCCATATATACCAATGATTTCAGTATGTGCACTTTTGTGTGGTTTTCGGTATTTCTTACCGACTTTTCCGTATTCTTGTCTTAAGGCTAGTATGCAGCTGAAAAGTAATGTGCATTAGGATAGGACAAGAAATGGTCAAGAAATGCTTTTACTGTCGGAATTACTTACCTTGTATGCAGCTGAAAAGGAAGGCAAACTTCGTAACGTTAGTAACGCCTGCTCGTGTAATATAAATGGGGCTGTCACTTTCCCTTGCGGAATAATATTCCGTTCGATTATACGGCAAGGAAAACTGACAGATTACCCATACAGGAGCAATTGTCAATATTACTTCGGTATAAATAGCAAAAATTACTTCAATTCTTTACTTGTCAGCTGCATACTAGCCTTTAGAATGTAATGTATTTGACAAAGTATTCGAGGGTGTGTTTGTGTGAGTTATGTGATTTGGGGCGAATCATTAAGCTTGTGACAGAGCTTGGGACCAATGTACTGGTACATCTTGAGCGAAAAACTGTATCCATTTACATACTCCAATTGTTATGTTTTGTATTCTCCGTGGAGTAACGATTATAATTAGTAACGATCCATTTTCTTCTTGACTATCTGGCCGCTGCTAATACACCGTAAATTTTTTGGTCAGGTAAAACATGAGTTTACTATAGGCTGGATAGTCATGTAAAAAAAGGGATATAATTTCAGGAAGTACCACACGCTCATTCGGATTTACCAAAAATTTAGTAAAGATCACCCTGAATTATAAAAATTTGAACTACACAAAATTGGGTGAACCCACAATTAATTTAATTTTGGGTTCGTTTCACTCATTGTTATAAAATGTGGTTTTTATGGAAATTGGGTAAAATATTAGAATATAAATTAATCTCTAGGTTGCCATAGTTGAGCTTTTTCTTTTTTATTCCTTTAAAAAAAATGACTTCTACACAACCATAACATTGTAACGAGTTGAACGATGGGTAGCTCTTATTCCGGAATTAATCGTTCGCAACACTAATCACGGTGTACAGAATCGCACCGCACACGCGTTCCGGGAATTCCTTTTCCATCATCTCGAACAGGCATTGCTAGACGCGATTGGTTAGCTTACGCTGATCGTCAAGCTTCTCTTATAAACAGATTTCACAAAGTTACCTGAACTCTATAGAATTAATCACTGTTTTTCCCTGTAAAACTTTTTCTTTTTATCTGGAAAGTAAAAATGTGTGTCCAAATACTAGACATACCACTAGATTTACCAACTTTCATAAGCCACCCATGGTTAGACGTTTCAGTCTTTTTTTTGAAAATTGGTGAAAGTTACTCAATTGTATAAATCCGAATCAGTGTGCAGCACATCGGTAATCGGCAATGAATCATCCTTCTAAACATAACTCACAACACTCCCGTGCCATCGTACAGGTCGGTCTTGTGTTCGAAAGAAATTTCTTTTTTTATCCCAAACCCATGTTAAATTCCGTTTACTGAAACGGAAAAGTAAAGAATCGAAAAGAAACTGCTGCAGCAGTATCTACTTGAAAAGGATAAAAATAAAAATGGAATTTGTAAGGTTTCCATGCAAACTAAAGGGAGCTTTTACTTTTACTTTCAGAAAAATGTTCCGCTCGATTATTCCGTGAGTAAAGGAGACATATCGTACTATGCAGATCAATTGTCAAAATTTCGCTTGGTAATATTGAACAAAATTCCGTAACCTCTCTACTTTTTAAGTCGATACTAGCCTTACTCAGTGACTGCCTTGAATTTTATTCCTTTCTCTTATTCTCACACGAAAATGTGGATATACCAAAAAAAATCTACGAAAATTGAGTAGCATTGCCGTTTGAGAAAATAGAAAGACATACAATTTTACTCAGTCATTGAGTAGAATGGAACGCCAGTTTACGAATTATGAAAAAAATACACGAAAATACGTTAATACACAATACAGAGAAAAAATGAAATTAAAGTTCAAACATCGAAAAAAAAAATTCGGTCTAATACTGAACAGTGCCCAAGAATTTTTAATTTCACTCAAAATTAGGGAGAACACTGCGAGAATACATCATGCGAACGAGATGCGTAACCATGTATCAATCCAACCCTTATTCAAATTCATATTTATATTATAAAGAAACCATCTTGAAACAAAAGAGAAGACATAAAGTCTTTCTACATCGTTCATCAAGCCATTTGTAACTAGGTTTTGTTTGGAATTTCTATACATGCCTGCTGAGAGATGTCAAGAACTAAACCACGAAATGTCTTCTACATTCTACTCTACTATTATTCAAAATAATTCTTTTGTCATTTATCATTGCAAGAGTCATTGTGGTTAGCAATGTTACATGCGTAATAAAAAAAATAAAAAAAATATGAGTATATGAGTATTGTAATCTGCCTTCTTTATTAACTAGGCTGTTCTTTACCTTACCTTGCACAGCCGGTGCACAGTGGGACAATTCTGTAAAAAGACGGTCAAAAACATTTTCACCCTTTTGTCATAATTTTATCAACTAGGTGTCCTAAGAAGAGTTGTTCAAAATATTATTCCGCATCTTATGAAAAAATACACCTAATCTTTCATAAGGGCTTAACTACACTTTCAAATTTTAACTTTTTCCAGCTACAAGATAACGGGTTGTTGTCTTCGACAAAGTTGTAGAGCAGCTAATTTTTGCTTAATACACTAAGTTTCTAGAGCCTAACGTTTAAGAGATATAAATGGTTTTCTTTCAGCAATACCTTAAAACTGTTTTTTTTTTAGATAATTAGTACTTTGTTCAAATTTGACGATTTCAATGTGTTCTAAAATATTTTAGGAATTATTACACATTTTTGGTGAACACACCAATGCTCTCAGATGACCACATTTTGATATATGGTGATGGAAGTGTCTGTGTGGACTGGATCGCGGCAAGCCGTGCTTTGAAACTGACGTGTTTTATTTTTGCTGCGTCCTTTTCGCGAAACAAAATATCAAAATTAATTCGTAATTCAACTTAAACAAACATTAAACAAACAGTTAAATCATAAAAACTCCGTGGTTTTGTGTACGACATAGTGAATTTAATCGATTTCCTCCCAAAATATGTAATGATCGGTAGCATTTCCCCATTTTATTAGTAAATTTTTTGCACCCGGAGGCTTTGTTTTGTTTGTTGGTGCTATTAGTATTGTGCCACTCGGGTAAAAAAAAGGTTATATTAGAGTATTTTTTCGCATGCGCGTCAGTGCGTCTGAGTGGCTGGGATATAATTTCAGATGCACTCATCACGTGGTCTACAGAGGGAGAGCTGTGATTTTTTTTTCATTCATTGCCCAGTGATTATGATTTTTCAAGTTTAATTTCTAATCGAAAGTGTTTTTTAGCTGTGATTTTCATTGTATTTCATTTGCGCATGAAGTACTAAATATGTTCGTGCTGTTCCACGCGATGAAGGAAGTGTATGCACAATACTTATTTCCATTTGATGTTTGTATTGTGTCTATGCGGGACTGGTTGTAAGTGAAAATGACCTCTGAATGGACGTGAGTAACCAGGCATTCTGAAATGGGTCACTGGAACTCAACAGAGGTATCACCTTCTAAAAATGTTTGTCGTGTCGACAAAAGTTCGTTTAACTGCAAATATTTTTCTTCCATAATAACACTGCCGGACGGTGGGCGTTGGATTGCACATAAACACACATACATACACACACATGGTGATTGAAGTGTCTGTGTGACGTCATAATCAACCGCCTCAAAAGGGGTGATGAACAGATTGTATTTGAAAGATTATCTAATGAACAGGTACTCCTGAAATTTTCAGCGTTGGGTTCTGAAGGGTACCTAGTAAAACGGCCTGTTTGAAATAGTACAGGTTATAAGCCAACTTATATTTCGCATTTGACGTAATGTTCAACAAACGTTAAAAATATATGCGGGTCCTGACAGGGGTCTCAAATTAATTGTATTTGAAAGAGTATCTTATGAACTAGTAATTTTGAAATTTCCAGCGTTGGGTACCATTCTTAATACAAAAAAGTTTTTGAGAAGAAAAAAAAATATGCTGAGAAGTGTAACATTATCTAACAACAACCCGTTATCTCGTAGCTGGAAAAAGTTAGAATTTGAAAGTGTAGTTAAGCCCTTATGAAAGATTAGGCGTGTTTTTTCAAAAGATTCGGAATAATATTTTGAACAGCTCTTCTTAAGACACCTAGTCGATAAAATGGTAACAAAAGGGTGAAAATGTTTTTGACCGTCTTTTTACAGAATTGTCCCACTGTGCGGTGTGGCCTCTGCTGTACACAGATTCTCCATTGTAATCGTTCCATGGCTGTACCTCGTCAGTCTCGCTTTCTGCGGTGAGTCCGCAGGTCGCCTTCTACTTGATCGATCCACCTTGCTCGTTGCGCGTCTCTTCTGATATCCGTCGGTTCGTTTTCGAGAACCACTTTAACAGGGCTGTCATCCGTAATTCTTACGACATGCCCTGCCCATCGTAGTCGACCGATTTTAGCGTTGTGTACGATTTGAGGTTCTCCCAGCAACTGATGCAATTCGTGGTTTATTCGCCTTCTCCATGTTCTGTGTTCCATCTGTACTCCACCGTAGATCGTACGCAGCACCTTCCGTTCAGAAACCATGGGCGCAATAATCCTCCACTAGCAATGTCCATGTTTCGTGGCCGTAACTTTGTAGTTCGGCGAACTTTGTTCGATTTTAGCGTCCTTCGGCGTTCAAAGTAGGCCAATTGGCAGTCATAATGCGCCTTTGTATATCTCTGCTGGTGTCGTTATCGGGGGTCACCAATGAGGCCAGATACACGAATTCGTCTACTACGTCGATTTCATCACCGTCGATCTGAACTCGTGCTAGGAGGCTAACATTGTCTTCTCGTGAGCCTCTTCCCTTCATGTATTTGTTTTCAACGCATTAAGCCAATCGACGCATTAAGCCAATCGTTCCAGCTTCAGCTTTAATTCTGATGAACGTTTCCCCCATCGTCTCAAAGTTACGTGCTACGATATCAACGTCGTCGGCGAAGCCAAATAGTTAGACAGACTTCCTGAAAATCGTGCCCCTCATGTCTATTCCAGCTCTTCGAATCACACCCTCCAATGCAATGTTAAACAACAAACACGACAATCCATCACCTTGCCATAACCCTCTCCGAGATTCGAAGGGACTCGAGGGCGTCCCTGATACTCGGACGACACACATCACTGGATCCATCGTTGCTTTGATCAACCGCGTCAGTTTTTCCGGTATCGTTGCGTGAATTCTTCCAAATCATTTTGCCAGCCGTACACGGAGCATGTCGTCCAAGAAGATGCTGTTGCAACTGACTCGGAAGGAGCCACGTTTGAGAATTTTGAGCCCTTTCGTCTGTTTTTTCAATTGTCTTTTTGTTATTTTGTTAGTCAGTGTTACATTTACAAGTTTTCATTGTCTTCGTTATTCCTTCGTAAATTCTTCAGTCTTTTGTCATTTTCTAGTTTCTTCATTTCTTCAATTTTGTTTGTCTGGAGCCGCTTTGTGTCATTTTGTGATATTAATCCCACTTCGCTCAATATTTTGCCAGTTTCGCCGTGAATTTGCGGAAAAACGATGTGTAAGTTAATTTTCATTAGCTTTATTTGTTGTTGAAAGCTAGCAATAAAAGGAATCATTTGATTGATAGATCAAACCTACATTGCGATTAATATCAATAATGGATCATGAGATGAATAATTGAACAGTTCCCCTACACGGTAAGCTTCCTTTACCCAATAATGGGTACAATTTATAATTATTGTTATTCCTTCTGTGGATTTTTTACACATTTTACTGAAAAACAGCGTCTACCCATTTAAATGGGTAGACGCAGTTTTACGGTAAAATGGGTAAACAATTTCACAGGAGGAATAGCAATAATAATAAATCGTTCCCGTTAGTGGGTAGAGGAAGCTTACCGTGTATGTGGTAATGCTTTCCAAAAGTGCGCTGATTTGTGATAATAAACTATTTCAGCTTGTTCAGTTTAGTTTATATGATCAAATGCAACACTTCAACTATTTCGAAATACTTTACTTGACCAGTGATCATCATCTCAGCACTGTAATGTTCATCGATAAAAAGATAAGAGGATTTTCATAAGCACTTTTGGGCATGTCCACAGATCTGGCAACACTTGCGTGCTTCATTTCAAAATGTTAAAGAACTAGACCTGCCCTGGGACCTGGTAATTGAAGTTAAACTTCCTCAAAGTTTTTCCAGTGCCCAGGGAATTAGGCTGTTCTCAAAACTTTTCATAAATGATTTTACAATCTATCTGATATAACTATTATAGTAAATAATTTGTTTGTCTCTAAAATTTAAATTAACGTTCCAAAACCATAATGCCAAATGCAATTGGTTAATTGCTTAGAAATTGATATAATTTTCTAATATGTATGCCAAATGTTTCTGATGAAACGTTAATTTACAGATTTTCTATCCAAATTGTTTTTCTCAAACTGTTCGGTGGCAATGCCAAAAGACCTTTATATCAATTTAATTTTGAATGTCTAAGTTATGCCAAATTATAATTATGCCCACTGAAGCTGAAGCAGCTTTCATTGTTCGATAATTATGCCAAACCGTGAGTATGCCAAATGACCGTAAAATTTTAATTTTTTTCTTTGTTTTATGCCAAATGGCCTTTATGGGTAAATGACCATAGATTATGCAACATATAATGATAAATGACATTAAAGGGTGATACGGTCAAAATTTGGTCAAGGGAAAACGCGTGTAAATCGGTGAAATCGTTTATTTAAAAAATCAAATTAAATTTCTTTTTCAAGTTCATTTAGTATAAAATTCAGGAAAAATATTCAGTTAGGCTTCCGCTTTTCCAAATCCGAATTGCCGGGCGTTACGCTTGACCCCTGCCATCAGATTTTGTACAGCCACCTTGTCCACCTTCTTGGCCGCAGAAAGTCAGTTTGCCTTGAACTGCTGCTCGTCCTTAGCAGTTTTTTTGGTCTTCTTTGGGTTCCGCTTGACAATAGCCCAGTATTTCTCAATTGGGCGGAGCTCTGGCGTGTTGGGAGGGTTCTTGTCCTTGGGAACCACCTGCACGTTGTTGGCGGCGTACCACTCCATGGCCTTTTTACCGTAATGGCACACACTTAGAAAATTTTACAGTATTCGGTAATTTTTTACCGAACTTTCAACAGCTGAACGTTCGGTAATCGAATTTACCGGGTTTCGGTGAAATTTTACAGTATTCCGGTAAAAATTACTGGAACTTGTCAAATTTTACTCGAAATCCGTTAAATTGGATTACCGAACTGTTCAGCTGTTGAAAGTTCGGTAAAAATTACCGAATACTGTAAAATTTTCTAAGTGTGCAAGATGCCAAATCCGGCCAAAACAGTACGGAACAACCGTGTTTCTTCAGGAAAGGCAGCAGACGTTTATTGAAACACTCTTTCACGTAAATTTCTTGCTTGACAGTCCCGGAAGCTATGAAAATGCTGCTTTTCAAGCCACAGGTACAGATGGCTTGCCAAACCAAATATTTCTTTGCAAACTTTGACAGTTTCGTGTGCTTGAAAATATCTGCTACCTTTCCCTTCCTTTTGCCGTATAAAACTCCTGTCCCGGAGTCCTCCCTGTGCTTGTAGTCGGCTTTGACGTAGGTTTCGTCGTCCATTACCACGCAGTCAAACTTCGTCAGCATCGTCGTGTACAGCCTCCGGGATCGCGCTTTGGCCGTCGTATTTTGTTTATCATCGCGATTTGGAGTCACTACCTTCTTGTAAGTCGATAGTCCGGCTCGTTTTTTGGCTCGATGCACGGTTGTAGACGATACACCCAGCTTATTTGCGGCATCTCGGAGAGATAGGTTAGGGTTTCGCTTGAAACTACCGGCAACTCTCTTGTGTCGTCTCAGCGGCTTCCGGTTTTCGATTTCCCTCGATCCAGACTTCCTGGTTGTCGACAAACGTTCCCCAAACACTTTGATTACATTTGTAACGGTTGATTTGGCAACTTTAGCGATTTTGCCAACTTTGCGTGCGAGTAGCTCGGATTTTCGCGATGCGCGAGCAAAATTTTGATACGCTGCTCTTCTTGCTTGGACGGCATTTTGACAACTGAAGAGTGAATTCCAAAATCAAAATAGGAGCAACATTCTACACACACACACCTTCAAAATGAGGGGTGTTCAGGTTTTTTAAATGCAAAATTGAAAGAAATACGTCAAGTTGATATTGACCAAATTTTGACCGTATCGCCCTTTACAATAAGGTTTTTTTTGCACGGTTTTTTTTAACACGGGTTGATTTCGGCGATAACTCCAGAACGGAACAACTTATCGACGTAATTCAAATCACATTTTACGTTTTGGGCCAAAAGTAATCATATGGTAGTTTTTCAAAATATTCACAATTTTTGGTGTAAATACTCAAAATTTTAAAAACTGTATTTTGATCATTGCATGGAAAGGTAACGCATACAAAAAAAATCGGAGCAATATAAAATGTGTAAGCATGTGAATTTATCAACTCTATTTAGTCTTCTTTTACACGGCTCCATACTAAAAATGGAACGTATCCCCCTTGCAAAAAAAAACCTTAGTGTATACCAAACGACATTATGCCAAACGATCTTATGCCACATAGGGTAGCCCTCCTATCCTAGGCAATTAAGACTTAGTTACAACGGTACTGTTTCACATGTGTGCCCTATACAAAAAGCAGCAACAAACTCAGACCGAGCACAGTAGACTACTCAGAACTCAAACCCGAGATGGAGTACTACCACAGAGAACAGACGTTCATCTTCGGTCCGCTACTTGTGTAAAGCATTTAACCGACATTTCAAATGTATGTCGTTATGCTCCTGGTAGGCGGCGCTGCAGTTGTGCGATAACTGTCGTGTAAATTTTTATCAATAAAAAGCCTAGCACATAATCTAAAAAGTTTTGCTTGTTTTTCTTTGCACTTGCTGTTTATACCGGCTGACTATATTAACTTTTACACAAGTTTTTCAAAAATAGGTATATGGACATTAATGTCTGTTCTCTGTGGTACTACCTTGTTGGTGAAAGGTCCCTTTCTAAATTATGGACGAATTCAAATTATGGACGAAAAGCAGAAGAAGAAGAGGATTTTACTTCCATCATAAAACAAACCGCTTTTAATTAAATTTTCATTTGAATTTATTAGAAGTATTTTAAATGTTCGTCCTAAACATTAACATGGGAGTTGTCAGATTTGTCACCACTCAGTGTTTTTCTTTTTTTTCAACCTGGATTCACCTATAGAAACAACATATGTTAGACAGAGGTTTTCATCCAACCGGTAATACTTTATTGAATCCAATGATGTTATTGAATGCCTAATTGATCAATGCATGATTTATAGTATTAGTTCCCTTGTCTGCATGAAAATTCCTAACATTCTACAAACCGCGAATAAACTAACATAGATAAGTTCTAATCAACACGCTTGGATACTAACGCTACCTTTTGACTTTCTCATCTCAGATACAGATTTGTACAAAGTTCCTGTTTAGCTTTTCCTATTACCGAGCCAACAAATGATAGTAGGTAATCCTTTTACTATCCCCAGTTCACCGGGAGCCAGGAGAGCATCCTTCAACTAGATTTGGACATGGAAGAAGGAGACCTGATTGACGACCACAGTAGCACCGACGGGGGCTATCAGCGTCGACACAGCGTTAGTCCACTGCCACAGATCAGGGCATCCAACGAGAACCGGGTATGAATTCTATGTCCCACACTCCTAAAAATATGCACGTCCAATCTACGTGAAAAATCACGTACCCGGTGCAACTGCTTCTGTTTCCAATGTTACATGATGGTAGTGAAACTGATGTACATTCCTTGTCATGTTTACTCTAGCTGGTGGAGAAAATGACAAATTTTTCACGTAAACATTCTGTTTATGGTTGTATGTGTGTGTTTCCATTCACATCAAATGGGTTACGTGATTTTCATGTATGAAAAAAGATCAATATGGCGTCGTCAAGCAGTTTGATGAAAGTGTTGCTCGCTGATTTGGAGTTGCCTGGCGGTTTGCTGCAAATATTTGAAGGTACTGTTTAATAATTCATAATATTTAAACGCCAACATTGAACAATAATATGAATGATTTTAATTTCAGAGGGTGGAATTACTCATTTTGATCTCCTAACCATATCGGAAGAACAGTTTCGCTTGGCGCTGGAGCAAACAGAGCAAACCGTTTATTATAGTAAAGCGTTTCATCTTTTCGGCCTGATCGAGGCCTGGAGACAGCGAAATGTAAGTAAAAGTTGATTGCGAAAGCTGTATATTAATAATTATTCTTTCCTTATTTTTCAGAAATCTGCGATACGCAATATCATCACTGCGTGCATATTTTCCTCTTCCCTTGAGACAGGCGATGACTCAACAAGTAGTTCACAAGATCCGATTGCTTTCGAAGATTTGTCGGAAGTTCAAATTGCTCCAGACGACAGCTCAGTGCCAGTAGCGAGCACTTCGGGAGACCCAGCTAGCGACAGAGAAGACCGATCTCGCAATCGCTGGAATATTTTTTCTCCACTTGTACTGACAAATTTGTTAACAGAATCCGAAGAAGGCAAGGACATAATACAGAGGGCCAAAGCAGGTGAGCTTTCTGAAGCGAAGCAACTGCAGTTGGCAGGATTAATTGCCAAACACCATCTAAGTCATAGGGATCGGCTACGCGTTGAAGATCTGGAAACTTATTCCCTTGCAGTTTGCACATTGTTCAAGTTTGAACGGCAGGTAAACAAACTGAATATATTGTAAGTTACGCAGTATTGGTGCTACCATTGAAAGTGTCCTTTATTAGCCTGTATATTTTAAATATGTAGTGCTAAAAACTGGTCCAACAACTAGTGCCAACACTGGTTCATATACCAATACTGGCTCACTCACCTGGTATTATACATTTGTGGAAATTAAAGCGCTTCTATTGATTTTCTATTTATAGGAGAATTACTACATTGCCAGAGGTGGAGACCGGCTTAACCACGGTGGAAAAATCGCAAATAAGATCGGAAACTTAAAAAGGAAGAAAAGAAGAGCAGATGCCAAAGAAGACGAGTATGCAAAAACTCTCAAACGAGACTTACCACCTGAAGTACCAATCGAAGAAGAAGATTTAAAATGTATCGAAGCTTACGAATGGTTGGTGCTGAACCAAGAACCGTGGTCAGCTGTTACAGATAAATGGCCTGTAAGCATCACTAAAAGAATTCCATACCTGCGGTCAAATTCTGCGGTACCAAAGCTGTTTATGCTATTACCGCACTATAAACATCAGTACGGATACCAGTTGGTAAGTTTTGAACTTATTTCTCAATGTTGTGATAGTATTTAAAATAATGGTCATGATTTTTTTCACTAGATTGATTCCGATTTCAAGCTATTGTTTGGTGGAACCACAAACGGATTGGATAAATTGGACAAAATTCGTCCAGCTATAGTAGAGTACATTACAAAAAAAGCTATAGATCCTTCTGCGAAAACCTTATCCAAGCTGCTTACCAGAACCGACACAAGCGAAGGTATATCTTAAAATGATTGTTGATTTTTTAATGTTTAGTTTTGTTTATTTTGAACTAGACGTCAAATATTGTGCTTTGTTACTTGGTCTAAACACTATACTGCCACCGATACCGGCTGGATCGCGATTCAAGCCAACAATATGCGTCGCACAAGAAGACACGATCATTTTTGCTGAATGCCTGGAGGATGCTTATAATAAAGTTCAAAATACCTACCAGAACTACGCCGATCGAAATCTACCAGAAGTACCCAAACTAGTAGTCTTGGGGAATGATTTGAACGACATAAGAGGACGCTTCTTAGTACACTTCAAAGATTTCAACTATGAGCTAACATCGGCTGCGCGTGCGATTGATGTTATCATCAAAACAACTGCGGTGCTGGGTTTACCTTTCTCCAAAGTATCGAAACTGCTGTGGCACTTCCTTAGCAGCGAGGTCTACGGGATTCCTGAGCGCGAATCCTATGCCAGTATCAACAAATTGAGAAATTATTTACGGTCGAAAGAATAGAAGCATCATTATGATTGGTTGTATGATCACATCATGTACATCATCATTTCGAGTCGCAGATGAATATCTCCACCATTTGAGAGTACATCACCAAGTGCCTACAATTTATCGATATCCATGCACAGTAGCAACTTGCGAACAAATATTTATGAACTTTCACGCATTCAGAAAGCACATCAAACGACATGCAACCTATGAATATACACCAATCAATAATTTTTCACCACCCGGAGAATCATTTCAAGTTGAAAATAGAAAAAGAACCGAGGATACCGATAACTCTTTCGGCAGTGAAGCACAGCTTGCGAAGACACCAAAGACAGACGACGACAAAGCTCCATGTTATGTGAATCGTTTTGAAAATATAGAAACCTCAGCTGTACAGTTCACGTTAGGATTACACATGAAAAATAACACCACGCGTAAGGATGTTCGTGATATACAGCAAGAGGTCAGCCAAATGCTCAACGAAATAGTATCTGATTTAGAGAGTATGATCACCATTCACCCGAATTCCCAAGACGAGTTTATTTTTAAAAGTTACACAAATAAAATTAAAAGCCTGTTCGATCCTATCAACACTGATTTTAAGCTTTTTGAATATTTGAAAAATTCAGGTAAACTAGTTTTGCCAAAGATAATCAGTTTAGATAATGAAGAGAATCTTGATTCACAAGTGATGAACTTTGATACCGATGCTATACAGGAGAGGAAAAATTTTATAGTAATAATGCCAATCAAACATCAAATCAAATGTTTCCTAGAATGTAATGAAGCGCTCAAAGTAATATTAAAACATACAAGTGAATTAGAAAATGGACTAAACATTAAGAGCTATGTTAATGGAAATACCTGGAAAGGAATAAAGGGAAAAATATAACGGCGATATTCTTGTACCCATTTGGCTGTACGCCGATGAGTTTGAAGTTAATGACTCTCAGAGCTCACATTGTAATAGACACTCTGTCTGTGGCCTATACTACAGTTTTC
>JASCZW010008645.1:0-48593 GCA_034211315.2 Aedes japonicus | reverse complement strand
GCGTTCAACCTCATAGCAATTAATCCGAAGGCAACTGAAAAATTTAAATTTTGCTTTTACAACACAAAATTTGAAGTAAAAATTTTTGCCAAAATTTTCTGAAGTTAAACACAGATTGAAAAGATTTTTTTTGTCGAACATTAAAGATAGAACGAAAAATAATGTGGCAACCCCGGCCAGAGCACGCTTAGATCCTGCTGATCACTATATGCGATCATAACAAAAAAATTAACTGACAATTTTTTTTACCCCTCTCTTAATTTATTTGGAAATTTACAAATAACTCAAAGGAGACTTATGCATATAATGATTTGAAAAGTTAAAACATTGATGAAAGCTTAACGATTGAACAGATTTACACTTTCATTTCGGATTCGAATAGAATCACCATCCTGATCGTCTTCTTACTATCAAGCGATTATCAAAGCGCGATTATTGTGCTCCAATAGCACGAAAAACATCGCTTTCTCGCCCCAAGCTACGAGCGGAAGAAATTCATTTCTTCCAGTTTAACCTTCGTCGAGATTGGTTCGTCGGAGCATTTTTATCGAGAGGAAAATTGATATTGATTCCGGGTCCCCTTCGACTTCGACTTTTATCCATCATGGCCGTCATCTTGCGTCATCTTTCCACAAAACGGTCGCTCGGACTCGGCTCATTGTCTGTGCCATGGAACGGAGAGGTTATGTTCCGTGCTTACTTGTCCCTACATCGATGCTGATTACCGCCGGACGAGGGAACACTATTCTCTCTCCCGCATTGTGTTTCCGGACACGAGTCAGCGGGAAATCTTGCTTCTCCTCGTTCGAAAAACTTCCATCAATCAAATCCAACCGAGAGATGATTAAATGGGTACTTATGAACTTGCGGGATGAAGGATGATAATCTGGCGGAAGGTTATCTATCCGGGCGGAGGAATATTGGCAAATGTTATTGATGCCTGTCGTTAAGATGGTCGTTTGTGTTGTCTGATAAAAAAACAAGTTTCCGCAGTGTGACAAGTTGCACTCGATCGAAGTAGGCTGAAACGGACAATAATCAAAGCATGTTGTTTTTTTTTCATTTCTTCCTCCTGGTTGCTATGATCGAAATTCATTCGACGGAAAGCGTCACTTTAATTAGCCACAAGGGTCAGTCGCCGCCAAATCGCGTTGATTTATTGATCAGTTCAAAGCTGAGCCGGATTCAACGGTGGAGGCCGGAAAATTTAAATGGTGAGTAAATTTGCAGTGACCAAAACCGTCCGTTGTAGGAGAGTGCATTATAATGCGATGCATCAAACCACCGCAATCGTAGCAACGCTGCTATAAGGTATCATCTCTTCTGAGTGCAGCATAATTCGATCGTCAACAAAATGAAAATGATTGCATAGCAATTAAATCGATTGATTTTAAATTGCATTGGCTTGGGGTGAGTGCATCGGATATAGCAGGAAACCGGGACCATAGGTATAGAGGGAACAGCCCATAATTGGAATCGCATATATTATTTGATCCCTCTCGGTGCTTGGTCTGATTCTGATTCTGATTCGAGCCGGATTGGCTACACCTTATTTGAATATGATTCGAATCTCCGTATAATCTGGACCGGGTCAGACTTTTTATTATGATGATAACCGACCTATGTCTGTGTCGCTGCGGCCAATGGGATTGAGTAGGAAATCCATTTCCAAGCTTGCACAAACAAGCATAACAACAAAAATATGCAAATTTGATTCCCAACGACGACGACGACGACGACGGCCTACAGAAGCAATCAAATGTTAATATTTACCGTTATGATTATCCGCAATGGACCAAAATTGTCCCTCACCTTCCTTACTGGAGCGGGTTGGAGACGATTCCGTCTCCAAAATCGGCCCCTACCGTTGGCAGACGGCGGGGGACCCATATGGGAAAAAGGGGGAAAATTTGATTACAAATACAAGCTGACACCAATTTGTTCATTAAATTGGCTTTATAGTGTGTTTTCCGAGTGCTTATTCCATTTAATCCAAGCAATCTAGCAAAACACCCCCAACAATAACAGTCGTCGAGACCAATCAAGGAGGCGGCGGTTGCTGAGGTAGGAGGACATTTCATGTTTTGCATGGATTTCTTCTTCGACCACAAGTCGTATCCACCATGCCCTCAGATACATTTCGGATTGAATAGAACACAGAGAGAGAGAGAGAGAGCCACCGCCCGTAGGACGCGAGGAAATGTCGGCCATGGCTTTGGTTTTGCCGATTACGGTTTCTCCGTGGAAGGATTACCGATGCGTGGGTGGTGACTAGAACAACTGCTTAAGGTTCCTCCCTCCACGGTTCGTGATGCGGGATTTATGACCCCCGGAGCTAGTTGGAGATGACACGAGGGTGTGGGCGATTATTATTAGCTCAGCAAGTATCATACCCAGCGCGGACAATGAACGGTTTGCGATAATCGGTCTTTGACTCGAGTCGTAATTAGATTTGCAGTGCTACTGATGTGCAGATCAGATTATAATTGCCGAGACAGGCCAATTTGGGGTCACTTTCGCCTGGAAATTGGGTTGCAGCTTCCGGGCAATTAGACCGTACGGTTGATATGGTCATTATCGTGTTGCACATCATGCTAAATTAGCTGATTAGGTATTCCTCGCCAAGGGTTCTCAATTGATTCAATCGTCTTCTGCTTCTAACTTTAACCGTTATCAAAACCATCCGATACTCACCATTGAAATTGTCGGAGCAATTCCTGAAAAGCAGAGAACAAAGACATACGTTAAAATCAACGCAAAAAAACAGGTTATTTATCAAAAACTTTCACTCAGGGTGTAACCAAAAAGTAATGAAAATGGCGACGATAAAAACTTGTGCAAATCTCGCACTTTAATGACAATTTTTGCTCTCTCCTTCTCCCTTCAGTCGATTCCGGCTAAGAGAAAAAGGCATTGTCACCCATTGCTAGGCGTTTTCAGTGCACTTCCCGTGCCGAACCCGAAAATCTGCAAATCATTGGAGTTTGACTTTTTTTTTCGCCTGCTCACTCACTCATTCACCATTGAGGGGTTTTTTTTTTCCTCTTTTTCGGAAGCGGCTGCCATGGCTGACTTGATCCCGCTAGGCTCTGAACTGCGGCCAGCAGCACAAAAGGGGGGATGAATTCTACAATGCGGAAGCCGCTGGCTGTGCCTACTTTGTTCCGAAAATTGAGGCAACAGAATTCTGACGAGGTCACAGAGGGGAATGAATTTATCATCCATTGCAAATTATGACGAACAATTTATCACGGGGAGAGTAATTTATCACGAGGTTTGGCTGTTTTCTGTTTTTTTTTTCGGTGGAAGTTTTTATTTTCTGCCGATATCGCTGTGTGACAAATTCGAACTGTTGCATTCAGTTTTTGGTTCGTTGAATTTGCGGGTAGACTTTTTTTTTATTGGTGTATATTTTAGCTAAAAAGTTCATTTTATCGATAAAACTCAAAATTCATTGTTTATGGTTTGAAATCGCATAAACGAAAAGTATGACAACGTAGCAAATGAATTAATTCTTCGTAAAGATGAATTTATCTTAAGACTATTTTTTGTTTCGATAAATAAATATCAGACTTTTGTAACTAGTTATTACCTTTTTTGTCGGGTTAAGAGTTAAGGGTTTGTCTGGTTGTCCGACCCTGTTCAGTCAATCTGTTAACTTATGACCTCATGGCGACTGAACTCTGACTCTTACCTCCACGAGGTGCCCGGTGAGGTGTTCTGGTGGTGATGCACCACTGCCAAGTATGCAAACAAGACCAGGGTGGTCCGAAGGTTCTGAGTGTGTGCAGGGCGTTCCTGGTCATGTCTAAGGGCCTCCGACTACCGTGCTCAACCTTTCCGGCGGAAGTAAGTTTGTCTACCGGACGATAACTAAGTGCAAGGCGGAGTTGTGATGTCTATCTTAGTAACATTGCCAAACCATTACGCTTTATTAAGTTTTATAAAAGTTTTATGAAAGCCACTAGAAATCAATTCGGTTTTATTATGGCAGCAAGAGATGCCAATAGGTTTCAAATTTCAGTCAGGTTTATAAGAACCTACACAGCTTCGTTACTGCGATTTCAAAACCTTGACTTTTAAAATTCCTTTTACTTCTATCATAGGTTTTATTTTGACTTTATAAACTCATATAATGCTGTTTTGAAATGCCGTTGTAGGACTCATTCGTATTATCATATTATGGTCAGTTGAAAAGCATTTTAAAACCATTTTGCCTCCAATAAATGCATCAAACGGCTAATTGGCATTGAGGAAAACTACCAAGCGATCAGATAGTTTTATAGTAGCCATTGCTAAGATAAATTGGCTTGTTGGCAAAACTGTGATTTCTTGCAATCGCCATATTGGAATATATAAAATAATTGAAATGTAGAAAAACAAATTTACCATATTTTAAATGTAATACAATTGAACTGTAGATTTGAGACAAACTTCGGTATTTGTTTAGATAACCTTATTGAATTCCATAAATTTTCAGGAGTTTCATGATTAATTTACCGAATATATTTCTTTCAATTTTGTTGTTGTGAACTCGCATAATTTTCGAGGCGCATTAATTTTCAGCTCGTGCAAATGTTCACCATAAAATTAAATGCGCATATGATTTGGAGCATGATACGCTATAAAAAAAAAAAACTCAATTTGTTTGATATATTTTGCTAAGATAATTTCCCGCAACACTAGAACTTTTTTCTCAGCCATTATTTACTGTTGAATGAATCAGAAGAGCACAGAATCGAACAAAGCAGAACAACAAAAACCAACCACGTTATCGCCGTGAAGTTTGACAGCTGTGGCCATTCGGACCTATGCTGGTTTTGATGGCGGCCAATAGGTTTTATGATGGTTCTCAAGTGGTCATAACATCTTTCAATAGAACATTTTCAAAATCTCTATGGTCTTAGAAAGGTTTTATGAATTTATTTTCACAACCGTCTATAGAGTGGGCCACTTTGTACACATTTCGGCTTTAAAGATACATAGAGGAGGTGTTGGTGGACAAAACAGTTTTGAATGTAGTTTCATCAACAAAGCCGGGAGGAGTGCTATACGGCTGGAATAGAACTGAAATTGTTACTTGGGAAGTCTCTGCTTGTGTCTCTTCTAGTGCGGAGCAGCTCTAGGTTGATCTGTTGACAACGATGTTCGTAACTGGGTAGCCGAAATGGATCATTCCAAGGTAGTCTATGAAGCGCAAAACGGAGAAAGCGCTTGCCAGGCTCAGGTGCTAAAAAGAATTACA
The DNA here is from genome assembly GCA_034211315.2 of Aedes japonicus. NCBI lineage: Eukaryota > Metazoa > Arthropoda > Insecta > Diptera > Culicidae > Aedes > Aedes japonicus. The sequence goes on along the minus strand of JASCZW010008645.1, from coordinate 43,348 downwards.
GAGCCGAAATCATATTGCGTGTAAAATCAATATTTTGGTTTTGTTTTAAAGGCTAGGTTAGCTTGGGGAACCGAAGTACTCGCGGTTTATTCAAGGTTAGGGATAACAATTTATAATAGGCTGGGGAAGAATAATAGGGTCTTATTTTTCTAGATCGTCGGCATAACAGAGCTGATGGTGAGCTTAGCGGATATAATCTGTAACGGAAAAGAAAGAAAGGAAGATTTGGAAGATAACAACGCGAAGAGGACGTTTGATCAAAAGGGGTACCACTAAGTACAGAGGTTTAGCGACAGAGAAGGAACCAGAATCAGATTCTGACATCAATTCTCTTTAAAAAGCAATAGGTTTGATTCATGTACTCTAAATCAAGGCCCGCCAACACTTCTCTAACAGGCTAGGGATGTTTTCCTCGAAGCCGGAGAGTTTCAATCAGATGAGAACTGGCCTTCAGATGCTTGTTGCATTTCCACACGACATGGTCTTTATCCTGGTAGTCCCTGGCGTAAACACAAAGATTGCTGTCCGAAAGTCCAACTCTATTGGACATCAGTCGGCTCACAACACAAACAAAATGACGCCGCACGTTCATCCCTTTCAACCATGCTTTCTTCGATACTTGAGGAAGAATTGAATGCAACTATCTACCCAGTTTACCATCTCACCATTTACGTTGCCAGTTCATCGAGGTCTCTTGACGAGCCAATGAGAAAAAATCATAGAATGCGATTTGACGGTCGTTGACATCGCCTTCCATAGCGCCCACCGTAGCCAGTGAGTCCGCCTTCTCATTGCCCAGAATCAAGCAATGTGGGACGACTCAAGCCATGGTGATAGTTTAAGAGCGTTTAGACAAAGCACTCAAACATCTACGTATTCCATATAGGAAATACGTTGAGTGCATGGTCATTTACCGAACAGCCTCCAGAGTGCTGAAACTAGAATGCGACGTTGAACTGATTCAATGTTCTCAGCACAAGGAGGCTGAAGTTCTTAGCTAGCCCGAATGATAGCTGCGAATCTAAGATCACACCCAGGTATTTTACCTGAATGACTCGTTCTATTGACAAACCAAGCAGCTCGTAGTTAAACATTATCGGTTGCTTCTAACGTAGGACTACGTGTCTCTTTTCTATACCGGGTGTCATTTCAAAATTTTGAAAAATGAGAGCGTTACAAAAAAAAAGTGAAAGGTTTTCAACGCTAATAACTCTCGTTAGACTTACCAAAATGACTCCATTTATACACCATTTGATCAGGAAAACTTACGAATGTTTTTGATTCCATTTTCAGTTAAGTGCTATTAGTTTAAGTAGCTCAACTTTTTACCAAAAAATGACCTAATTTTGCTCCCAAACTAATCTGCACATAAACAGGTTGAACATATGGGTTTCCCTTTTCGGTTCCTCAAAAACGGATAACAAATGGTTCGAATTGCCGTCTTCTTTTTACTTCACTAGGTTTCTCTCTATTAATAACATCCTCGAGCCGACGCCGGAAGCCAGAGCATGCCTTTCGGACGTAGTCCTCCAAGATTGACTGCCATGTGCGTGTTATGGTTGACTTCAGGGTTTTCACACTAGGGTGTGATGTTTGGCATCTAACGGATTAAGATCTGGACTGCTAGGGGGCCAAAAATGTTATCGTTCAACCATTGTTGGGTTCGATTGGACGTGTGACACGGCGCTCCATCCTGCTGTAGGACAACGTTTTGGTCCTCGGAGAAGTTGGCCTTCACCCAGGGAAGCACTAGGTCCTTTCAATACTTTAAATACTTCGGTATTGACTTTAACTCCAGCATTAATGAAAACAGGCGGCATTTTCAAACCGTTGGACGCCACCATGCCATACATCATAACACCAGCCGGATGTTTGGTTTGAAATATGAATTTCACTTTTTCCGGAACGTTCTCCATTTTCAGCGGTGAAGTAAACCGGTCCGTACGGCTGTTGGCCTCAGCCTGTAGGAACTTTTTTATGCGGTAAACTGTTGCCAAATGGCACCCTACCACCTTGGCAATCTCTTTCGGCGAGCAACAAACTGGTGATCACTTCTTTGGAATCATTTTGACGAATTTGCAATAAAACAAATAGAATGTTTGGATGCAGCAATTGAAAGTAAACATAAACAAATACACTTTCGACAGAAATTAGTCACTAGCTACACGAATTAACCCAATACTTAAGTTTGAACATTTTCGCATTATTTTCTGCCGCACCCTGTACTTGGTAGGGTTCACTACAATTTGGTTCAAATTGCACCTTAGAGAACCTCAGATAACCAGATGCACGTCATTGAAGCGGAGTGTGAAAATCAACGGTCCCAGGTGGCTTCCTTGAAGTATACCTGATATGGTGGAGAAGCTAGCTGCGCTGCAATCTCCTATGGCAACCATTAAAAAATGCGGATGGAACACCATTAGGTCCAAGGTTGCAGGTTGACTTGAGTGAAGTCGTGGCTTTGGATATCATCTCCACGTTGACATTAATAGCCCCGAGCGTTTGACCAATTACAAGAACATTCCCAGCTGCCAGGATAAAATCGTTGTCACATAATAGTTCATCTGTGAATACACATGTCGGAAAACAGGCGGCATATATCTTGACGAGTGGAAGCAAGTTCTCCGTGGAACTCCATATACAATGGGAGGCCAGACTCTCTAGGTTGCTCGTCAAGCAGTTTCAGAAGGACTTCCGGTGCAGTTTGAGTTTGCGCTGAATGTCGCGTTGAAAAGCCTTACATAGTGAAGTTTCAGAGGGAGCGTGCGACTCTTCGTAAATCTTTTCAAAGCTGCTCTTTTGACTTCAGCCGAAGACTACTTCATCACGAAGACTGGCAGCTCTTCACGTTTTCCATAAAAATGTCAACCGTCACTGCGCACAGCTCCTCTATCTTGCAAAGGTAGAAGCTCAGTATATACCTATGTGTTAGTAATTCTCTTCGAACAAAAAGTGGCGTGTGGGTGACCTCATGTCAGTGAAACATAACAACAATAACAACAACAAAAATCATCTGTCGTCAAAGTGGTTTACTGTGTGTTAATCTTTTTTGGTTGGAGAGAGTAGTGGAGATCGGAACATACATCGCACTACTTCGCATCGCAGCAACACGATAACTTATTAGCATGGTCGCAGTAGGCCAACGTATCGGAATACCTGTAACAAGACGAAAGTAACAACATCCCAGCGTGAATAAAGCATAACATCAGTCAAATCAAGAAGAACCAAATACATCGTCAGTGCTCTGAAATATTGAATTTCAGCAGCAAGCAAATCTAGAGAAAATTTAGGAAAGATATTTAAAGCATTTGGTAACAAATGATTTTAACCCTCTTTCTTTACTGTGCTGACCATCCAAACCAAACACGGCAAAACAGTTCATTGAGCCGTTCGTATGGATTGTAATCAGTTTTAGCTTAATAACTTTTTCCATAATCGTCGGATCGCTTTGCCGCCTGGAAAGAAAAGTTTCCTTGGAAAATTTCTAAGAGTAAAATTGGGTTCACTTATTTTTAGGTGGCAACGGGACACCTCACCAGATTATTCTAAGTTTTCCCATATAAAATCCAATGTAAAATTAAAACCTCGTGCGCAAAAATATAGTTCCACCGATCGTGCTGAAATTTTGCACAGTTATTACTAGAACCAAAAGGCTTCCAAAAATTAAAAGGGAACTGGAATTTAAAGTTTGACCCAGGCTAATGTTCATCTTCTTAGCTGTTTTTAATTGTACGATGGATTAATAATGTCGCTAAATAATGATTTTTTATGTCGCTCTTGTTGTGAGTGTTTGAAAAACAAAAAATGTTAAATTCCTCTGAAAGGCGTTCGAAGGTGTTCTATGCAATCTTTTTGGCCTTCCTCGGGATTTGGATGTCGTTACCTAAAATTTGAAAACCGATGTTTTAGAAGTGGAAAAAGTCATCACCTTATTTGATTTTGTTGCTTTCTTCTGGTGTTTAGATTGATCATCTAGTGCGGGAACATCTATAGATTTTTTCTTGGGTCTTCTTCGAGGTTTAGAAGACGTCGCCAAACAAACCAAAAAATTATATTCATTAATTGTAAAATATATACTCACTACCTTAATTGAGTTGACCGTAGATTTCAGCTTTGTTTTTTTCTATGTCCTGTTCTTCAAGCGTGGGCGATAGCATTCCAAACACACTGCACTGTTTATAGCACACCATCGAATGTTTTATCCCAATTTCAAATTAATCTGTTTCATTCAAATGTGAAATACGATTACTCGCTGACTAGAGCAAACAAAGACGAAAAAATATTGACAGCTGCTGTATCTCTTTGTGTGCGTGTACTAATAAACTGACACGCTCACATTCATTTTCTCGGAGATGGCGTTGCGGTTACTGTCGCCTGGCTTTTGGCAGAGTTGCCAATCACGAGGGGCAGGGAGTCTGTCAATGACACGAGCCAAGACATGTGAAAAAGTTTGCAGCCTCAACGTCTTTAGGATCAAGAATAACGCATTTATAATGCTGGTAAGCTCTACGGAAGTCGTAAGAAACCGCAGCAGGAAAGTCGTCAAAATCACGAACGAGTTGGTCTTCAAGAGTGAAAATCAGAGGAGGTTGGTGTGAAACTGAATTAATTGAATGGAGACTTGCCTTAAGTGCTCACGAAGCAGAGGGCCAAACTGCGGTTATTTTCGTTTACAAAATAGTTGATTTGAGAAAGCGTTGCTGCGCTATAGTTGTCAAGAAGATCAATAACACCTGTAGGAAATGTAGAATCATCAGGATCTGGATATAGAAATCTTCTATGGGATGGCCTCTACCAAATACTAGGCAAATTGTCGTACTCTCGATAACTGAGTAAACAGTCCGGCAATGAGTACCAATGAGATCATAATCACGAACTCAATCAGGCGCAAAGTCGATCACCTAGATTGATAGTTGTCCAAACCTACTCCACCCTGCTTCATAAACCGTTCACGATAGTCCTCGCCTCCAATCCGCTTCGGACAGCAACAAGAATACCTTCACAAGTTTTTGTTGGCTGTTGTTGAATCGAGCCACGTTTCACACAGGACAATAACGTCATAGCTAGAATCCGATACTCTTCGACATCAGAATTTATGCCGCCAGCGTTTTTGAAATAGATAACGACTATTGTGAACGAAGGCAGATATAGTTGCACATATAGTGATTTTTTCATCTTTTTTCATCAGTCAGGAGAATATACGCCACGGCGATAGTTCCAACTATATCGTTTGGCCTAAATGCAATGTCGTTGACATCGCAAAAATCGTAGATCGCTTCAACAATTTGAGAGGAAAATTGTCAAAGAATGGTTGCAGGCTTTTGAGCACAGAAAAAGATCATCACCAAGTAAATACTATTAAATCGAACGATTACAAAGAAGATAAAGATTCACAGGATAATATACATGCGAAGGAGCGGAAAACATTTATTACGCGTAGCCTATAATTTCAAATTCAGTGGCCCTTAACGGAAGTGAAGACCTTGCGACCCCTGGCATCAATCGCTGGATAAGAACTTGGCATCCTTTGGTAAGACAAGAAAGAATTTGGAAGAGCTGCACAAGCTGTATGAACTACCAGAAGCCTCTGACAGCAAAGAGCCTGAGTGTGATGTATCAGATGTTATAGATAACATACAGAGCGAGAAGAGTAGAGAAACTGAGTAATACATTATGTAAAAAGTAAGAAAAATTCCAACAATAAAAACCTCAACTGAGTCAACTTTATATGAATGTTATGTGGAAAATAATAGAGAGAAAATCTCAGTGTATTGTATTATTAGACTATTATATAAAAACAACTAAATGTAAGTTTTAAATATCAATCTCAATTTCAGTGAGCGAGATAAGGCGCTATAACTTTGACAATATTGCCAGGTTTTTGGTTGAAATGTCGAAAGTTCAGCCACAGACAAAAGGAGCGTCAACTAATCTTTCTAGCACCTATGCTCCCAACGATTAAGTACAAATTATCACACTGTTTAACTCCACATGGAAACGTTTGGTACGGGAGGTCAACGATTTCTTCATTGCCTCGATTCGAAGTAGTAGAGCGATTTTAGATACTCTTTCTGGAATCGCTCTATTTCTTGGAATCCTCTCTGTGGCACATGCTACACAGTTGGCCAGGCCGATGACAAGAAAAATGATGCATTCAAGAAACCGTCATTTTTCAGGATGCTTTTAAGAATTGGCTGCGTTAGTGTGATATTAGATTAGATTCGATGTTATCGTAGTAGAAAAGACCAAACAAGAACACGACAAGAGTCTTGAGCAACTACTCATCAAGTTTCGTGATTGTGGTATCCTTTTGAGTCAAAAATAATGCGTATTCAAGCTTTCCTAAATCGATTTCTTGGGCCATCGTTTCAGTAAGCAAGGTATTTCCCTATCTGAGGACAAAGTGGAAGTAGTTCGAAACTTCAGAAACCCGACCACCGGTGAAGAAGTGCGGAGTTTTTTAGGATTGATAAATTATGTAGGAGTCCTCATTCCACCTGGCCACTATCTCTTTTCCGTTGTGAGAGTTGACAAAAAAAAAAAAATGCACCTTTGCAGAAGAACAAAATTCATTTGAGAAATTTGTAGGATTCATCAGTTAGGTTGGAAATTTATCACACTTTGATCCCAAATTGGAAACAAGAGTTGTTGCCGACGTGTCTCCTGTGGGAACTGTCCATTTACAATTCCATAAAGGCACTCCAACAGTTGTATCATACCATATGATACAACTTCGGAGTGCGAAGATTTGTTTTCGATTCAGTAGAAAATATTACTTCAAGAGGCTTATGAACATTCTCCAGCTCAAATTGTATGCCAAAAAATGGATTTCGAATCACTCAACAGCCCATACAAGAGCCAAGATTTCTTTTTCCGTCTGAGCATAGCGTTTCTCCGTATCCGTGAGGCCCTTGCTAGCGTATGATTCAGGAATCGTATCAATGACTGTGTCATAGGGTATTAACTGTTCTTTATCGATTTAATCTTTTGTGAAAGGGGGAGCTGTGGTGATGAGTCTGTACGTTATCTGTGGTCTATGGGTAAGGAGACAAGAAGAACAAGACACAAGCCTATAAATTTACAAAACAGCTAGTCTCGAATCTTCAAACTCGTGTTTGATTTTGTCCTTTCACAAATTTCAGGAATTCATGATAAATTTATCGAATATATGTGTTTTAATTTTGTTCTTGTTGTTCTAAAATCGCATAATTTTCGGCTCTTACCGTGCCACATCCACAAAAAAATAAATGCGAATATGATTTGGAGCATGATACACTGTTAAAACTCAATTTTGTGCTCAGTTTTGAATATAATGCTTTCAAACAAATTTTTCCGCTAAATGAATCAGAAGAGCGGAGAATCGAACAAAACAAAACTACAAAAACCATCCACAATAAAACAGTGATGTTTGACAGCTGTGGCCATTAAATTTTTGCCGTATGCTGGTTTTTATGGCAGCCAATAAGTTTTATGAAGGTTCTCAAGAGGTCATAACATCTTTTACTAGAACATTTTCTAGTTTTCAGAACTAGTATTCACATCCGTCTATAGAGTGGGCCACTTCCCTAGCAAAGGAAAATAACAAGCTGATATCATATTAGTAACAAGTTCTGTTATCCCAGTTATCGTTTTGATTTCCGCTGTTATCGCATTACAAATTTAGTTATCATATGTTATCATTTTTAACACACTATGTTTTATGAACGTTATAAGTTGAATAATAAAACTATAAATATTTCCAGTGTACTTTAATAAGAAATTTTGCTTTTGATCAAAATTTTTTTATCAGTTATTAGCATGAGAATTACATTTTAAATTGATAACATAATTTGATACTATTTCAATAAATTTGCTTACAATACATGATTTGATATCAAGTTCGCAGTGATAACAAAATAAGTTATTATTACGATATTCAACGAGTTTTTTTTTGTTATTCATTCTGTTATTTTGGCTGTTTATTCAGCCTCAATGATAACATATTTAGTGATCAAAACATGATAACCTGGTATTAGAACTTGTTATCAATTTGGTATAATCCTTTGCTCGGGTTTGTACAAATGTCAACTTTGAAGAAACATAGAAGAGGTGTTGGTAGGCAAAATAGTTTAGATTATAGTTATATCATCAAAGCCGGGAAGAGTGCTATACAGCTGGAATATAGACTGTTCCGAAAAATATAAATACACTTTTTTTCTCAAATTGAAAAGATCATACTGTGATTTTTGATTATTTGGTTCTCAAACATAGTAAATAACAATGTTTTCTTTCCATCTTCATTTCAAATTGCTTGATTTTTCTCGCTTTTTTCGAAACTAGGCGAGTTCTCTAACTTTTCTCTTAACACTTATAAGCTTCTGCACAGTGCTTTCTCCTACCATTTTCACCACTTTTGGCCAATCATTCTCAAATTTGTCAACACTACCCGCTGGTTTAATGTGTTTTTTCAGCTTCGCTTCCGTCGGCCTATATGGCTGCATATGGTTTTCAATAATCCAGGCACATCCTTTCCCTTCGGCGAGGTTTGAAACTGTGTTCCCGGCAGACTAATCGAGTTTTATGTAGGTTTCATCGTCCATGATAACACAGCCCGAGCCCTTTGGTCAGCAGTTTGTCGTACAGCTTTCAAGCCCTCGGATTCAGCCTGTTCGATGCATCGTTTTGGCTGCTTCTGCTTCCAACAAGTCTGCAGCTCGATTCTCTCATAGGCACGCATAAAATTAGTCGCCGAAGTACTTAGATTTTTCGCCACATCTCGGACTGATGCTGAACGACGACTTATTACTGAATCAAATCCTTACCTTTCTGCCGATTGTGAGGTCAGCGGGACCGGGTTTTCTACGCCGTCTCGGGGAATCTACGAAAGAGCACTGTTGTTGATACTGCCGAAAAGCGGGTTTAAGTGCTACATGCAAACTTCCGTGCGAAAAATTGAAAAAAAAACATGACAACATCAGTTTAATTTGAGTTTAAACGCCAAAAGTTGGTTGAATACTGCACGAATTTTGAATTGATGGTTGATCATTAGTGTATATATAATTATCGGAACAGTCTATAAAACTAAATTTGTTACTTAGGATAGCAACAAGAACAGGTTTTACTTAATCTTCAAGTAAGATTGAATAAAATTATTTGATGTAGAACCACATTACCATTGCAAAAAAGCAAATTATTCGCAATTATTCGCAAGAACTAATTGACACAGCTCTCCTAGGCATCAAGAAACATTGTCTGACAGTGTTGCCAACAGTCCCATCCCTCGAATGCAAATGTCATGCCGCAATCGCTTTGTCGCTGGAAACAAATAGTTGAGCGTGCCACAACTGAGAAAATCCAATTCACAACCGTCGCTGTAGGAATGGAAAAATTTCCATTCTATGAATTTTCAATTTTCTGTTTTTCTTTCTGCCGTTTGTTCTTTTCTGTAAGGGAAATACGTTGGGACTGTATTGTTATTTTTCTCAGCGTTGTCTGTAGCATTTCTGAATGTCTACTAGTACCTCACGCTTCGCAGAAACAACATTAGGTAGCTTGTTGTGTTCCAATTCTGTTTGTGTCGCTCCTAAATGTCGAAATTTAAATTGGGAAAAAATCCTCCCTTCGGAAAATTGGTCAAATTTATCTTTCAGGTGAAAATTTGTTGAACAGAAGCAAAATTTTCTCTTCGTTTGTAATTGGCCGAACTGCTGGAATGAAATTGAATAGCATTTCGCATCGCCTGGAATTAAATGATAGTGAAATAATTAATTAAAATGTTCCCGGAGAATGTGTTTACCCGAGCGCAAACGGAAAAACGGTTTCCTTCTGTCGCAGATGGCGAAGAACAAGCGAAAGCGAAATTGCATTCCTGGTTGTACCACAATTCAAGCATGTGAAAACATTCAGTTGAAGTTGAAGCAGTTCGAATCGATTTTTAGAAGCCGCTCGCATTGATTCAATTTTTCTTGCTGCAACCCAGCAACCCAGCAATAACGACATCAACGTCAGTCGGAGAGGGGCTCTGCGCCTGCTGTGATACGAATAATCGGAATACGGAAAACCACGACCGGACGAAGCGAGTGGGGCGAGGCGAGGTGGCGAAGACAAATTACTTCACTCTCTGACATCCTTCTCGAAGGCACTCAATTAATTCATTCGCTTCTTCTTTGCTCCTCGAGTGCCACGTCGCAGGAGTTTATTGCTTTGCAGTGGTGTAAGAAAGCAATGTCCCACTGTGCTGTCCATCGTCGGAAAGGAAAACGGGAGTCATTGTAATTAAGACACCAACTCTCTGGTGAGTAAAACTACAAATTGATCACATTGATTGACTGCTCCGTAATGAAATAAAGAGAATTTTATTACTGAACCAAATTCTTCCTCTTCGCAGCGGATGCCGTTGTAGCGCGATCCGACCGAAAAGGACATCGACAACAGTCGTAAATCACGGCGCAAATGAGCAAACACATGAGTTCGGGAGGGTGGTGAATCCTATCCCTGCGAACACGCTACAGACGGGATTTATTCATTTGCATTCATGTTTTATGGGAATAGTTCTCAAAATTAATGATAATTTATGTTGCGATCCAACAAACACCCACTCCCATCCTGGGCGGCTTAAGAAGGAACAATAATTTTTCAAACTTTGACATCAATTAAATGCATGTTTTCGTTAAAAAAAAAATCATACAGGCAAGCAAAAATTACCGATGAAACAAAGTTGAAAAAGCCCCCTACTCTCCAAACGACGCTGCTTGCAAACATAAAAATAAACCACAACTCACGTACTAGAATATTAAGTACAACTCTTGTTTTCCTCCCAACCCTGAACAGCCCTGCGAGCAGACACACAAAAGGCCTACTTGGTTCAACAAACACAACACATGTTAAAGGACCCCAACCCTGCGCACAATTCCCATTCAGTGATCGTGAGCAGAAAACGTGTTTTTGGTACGACCGGATGTTGCTTTTGTTATTATTGTTATTATCGAGTGGGGATGGGAATGCCGCAATAATTCGATTTTCGCATTTATTTGTGGCTTGCTTGCAGCGAAATTGAATTTCGTTTGTTCTCCTACCCCGCTCCTCCTCGGCCCGGTGTGAGACCCCCTTCGACTCGACCCCGCACGCCGCCAAATTAGTCCAGTGGGTTGCTGGGGGAAATGGGCGAAAATTACATCCCTCCTAGCTGATGAGCCTACTGCGATGTGTGTGTGGAGAGGAAAAAAATAAATATGTGGAGGTACGCGTGAACGAGAGGAAATTAATAATATACAGGTCTACATGGTAGACCGGCGGGCTTTGTGTCGGGCTGCTGTGTATCAGGTGTGTATTAGATCGCGTTGAACATGGAATAAATTTGTCGGATTTAGCACTGGTGAGCGAGTTGGGGTTGACCCCTTTTCGATGAATTACATGTCAACATCAGACTAGCCGATTTGTGTTCAATTTGGATTTTGGAGGGGTGTGTGTTAATTAATTTCACGGATGGTGTAAATTACACGTTTTCGGCGGGATTAGAGCTTTTAATTAGAATGGCAAATAGCTTTCGAATGGGTTGAGGTGGCAATTCGGGAAGATAAATCATTTGTGCGGTGCGGTGAGACCACGGAGGAGAAGAAGTTGAGTTGAGGATTGAGGTTCGTGTGACGGATCTATTTGTATTGAAAGAAAGTAGCATTCGTCTTACGGTTGTTTCCATCAGCAGGATTTGATAAAAAAAATGGTATGGCGTTTTTAAATGCCATCATCTAAGCTAAAATTTATGCAAAAAGTGAAAATCTTTTATTCTAATTCAAAAAGAAATCAAAGAGCTTAAGCATTTCTCGAAAGTAACAGGATTATTTTATGCACTATATTTGATATCGAGAGTAGCGCTCAAAATTCGTTTGACAGTAGATTTGTTGACAAAATAAAAATGGCAACACTGTAAATCATTGCAGATATGACGTTTCTTTGTTTTGAGGTGTATTTTTTTTATCGCAAAACGGGCTATTTAGCAGTTTGTGAATTTGATTTTTATCGCCATTTTGTCGACATTCTTTAGCTCAGAAGTCTTTTGACAAAGTATTTGACGTGGTAAAGTTTATAAGTCAATATAATATTTCGCAATTATATCACCGAACGAATGTTTAAATTGTTCAGATGAATCAAACTGGATTACGTGAATACCCTCTCACATTTAGGGAGCAAGTACTGCAATGCATAGAATACCGACGCTCACAAGTTCAAGTTGCACGGGAGCTTCTGGAACAAGAAAAAATGTGGACACCCCTATAAAAGGTTTTATTTCGACTTCATAAACTCATAAAATGCGGTTTTGAAATGCCGTTTTAGGATTCATTCATATTATCTTATTATGGTCAGTTGAAAAACCATTTTAAAACAATTTTGCTTACTGTGACTGCATTAAACGGAAAATTGGTATTAAAATGGCAAAAGGTATGACCAAATATTTTTATAGTAGACATTGCGAGGATAAATTGGCTTTTTGACAAAACTGTTATTTTTTCCAATCACCATATTAAAATATAAGAAACAATTGAAATTTGGAACTATAAATGCACCAAGTTTTAATTTAATGAACGGCATTTTTATAGATGAGCTTCTTGAATTTCATTAGTTTTCAGGAAAATCATGATTAATTTTATGAATATATCTGTATTAATATTGTTTTTGTTGTTCTTAACTCGCATAATTGTTGGCTCTTACCAGCATGATACACTGTTAAAACTACATTTGGGATATTTTGCTCAGTTTGAGATTGTTTGCTGTCAAACAAAATTTCCCTCTAAATGAGTCAGAAGAGCAGAGAATCGAACAAAACAGAAAAACAAAAACCAACCACAATATCATAGTAAAGTTTGACAGTTGTGGCCGTTTGGCCATATGCTCGTTTTCATGGCAGCCAATAGGTTTTATGAAAGTTCTGAAGGGCAAACATACTTTTGCATATAAAAACTAATAAATGATACATTAAAAACTTAAAATCGTTCCACAAAAAACGCATTCATGACCCATAAAACTCTGGTCAATATCCGTAATAAAATGGATATGATCCATAAAATTTATCAATGTGATCCATAATTTATTCTAAATTTAGCAATAAAATGTCAAAAAAATACCGTTATATATCTAGGGTATGATCAATAAAATTGTATGGATTACCCATAAACATATAGCGAATGTTCCATAAAAGGTTTAATATCATTCCTTGTAGTTGTAAAATTGATCCACAGAATGTAACATTTGTGCACTAAAATACGTGCACATGATTCATAAATTATTAAAAATGTTCCATAAATAAATTGTCTATGATCCATAAAACAATGAATAATAATCTATAAACTCATATAAATGATCCGTAGTAAATTATTCTTATAGAAAATTTTCTTAACTACAATTTTTTCAAACATTAGTTTTCAGAAGAAAAAAAATCAAACAGCTCCTCAGTTAGACACACAATATTGTACAATGTGACATAGTAGCCACGATTTGTTATGATGTACTCCAAGTACTAGAAATATCAATGTTGCCTGCTGAGCAGTTGAGGATTGAAGAACTAAGGAAGTAGAAAGCGGTCGAAGTTTCCGATATCGTATTCAAGTTAACGACTGATTCAAGCATTTGCCCGGTATAATGCAAACGGAGGATGTTTTTTGTAGTTAGGTCCGACAAGCGATAGCGAGTTGGACGGCAAGCGTTTGCCCGGCATAATTTTATAAAAAAAAAATCTTAAATAACAGTTTGATCAAGCCTTAAATTTGACATGTAGAGTAACTCTCCCCATATTAATCTCATTGTTCCTTTATTCATCCTATGATGAATCAAACAATTGGGCAGTTGAAGGATCGGTTTCGTTTTCTAATAATGTTTGCTTACTTTTAATAACAACAACAAACTTTACTAACTAATCCTGTCACCTGTTCATTGTTTAATTTCAAGTAGGATGAATTGCAAAATGATAAGATTAATATAGGAAAATCTTCCCTAGTTCGTTACATGCAAACTTTTACAAATTTATTGGGAAACATGTGTCGCAGTTGCGGTCGTAAAAGAACGTGAAATCGTGAAAGTAAATCAGCTCTCTGAAAAATTTAAAATCTTCTAAAAAGCAATCCTTCTTTAATAGCAATATTTGAGCCGCATAGCTAAAGAAACGGACATGTTAATAGATCTGAGTAGTAGCGCAGTCAAGGATCGATTTCCCCGTAGCCAAAATTAAAAAAAAAATACACTCAAAATTCTGGCACAATTTATGGATCCTACATAATATTTTAAATGCCCAAAGTTTATTTCCTATGGGCCATATTTAGAAGCTTGTGGTTAAGTTTTCAAAACTAACATGGATCATTGATGATTGGATCAATAATTTATTGATCATGTGAATATATTTAAGTTCACAAACGTTACATTCTAAGGATCAATTTTACAACTTTAAGGAATGATATTGAACCTTTTATGGAACATTCGGTATATGTTTATGGGTAATCCGTACAATTCTATTGATCATACCATAGATATATAACGGTACATTTTTGACATTTTATTGCTAAATTTTATATAAATTACGGATCACATTTATAAATTTTATGGCTCATATCCATTTTATTATTGATATTGACCAGAGTTTAATGGGTCATGAATACGTTTTTTATGGAATGAATTTCAATTTTTAATGGATCATTTCTTCAGTTTAAAGGTGCAAACTTAGGGCTGCCGTTCTGAAGTGGTCATAACATCTTTCACTAGAACATATTCAAAATCTCTATGGTCTTATAAATTTTTTATGAACTTGTATTCACATCCGTCTAATGAATGGACCACTTTGTACAAATGACGGCTTTAAAGAAGCATAGATGAGGTATTGGTAGACAAAACCGCTTTGGAAGTAGTTATAGTAAAGCCAGGAGGAGTGCTAGATTGTAGGAGAATATAGATTGTATCGAAGAATATAAAAAAGACAAACTGTGAGGTTTGATTATTTGATTCTCAAACATAGTAGATAACAATGTTTTCTTCCCATCTTCATTTCGATTTGCATGATTTTTCGTAGGGTAGGTGAGTTATCTAACTTTTCCCGTAACACTACTCATAAGCTTCTGCACAGTGCTTTTTTACCATATTCACCACTTTTGGCCAATCGTTCTTAAATGTTTCAACAATATCCGCTGGTTTGGAAACTAATAAATGCAGATTAAAATTTTCATCTCCAAGGCAGGTCGACCACAAGTTACCGCTGAAAGACAAGATCGTATGATAGCAATGATGTCGAGAACAGATTCTAGAAGAACTGCTGCGTGTAATGTGAAACCTTCGTTGATTAGAATGTTTTGAAAGTGTGATGCATTAGCGAACGTGACCCGCTTGCTGTCAAAATTTAGAGCGAAAAAAAAAGAGTATCGAAGTATCGAGACCAGAGAACTTGGAATAAAACGCAGACTGGGTCTTCTTATCGTTTTGGACATCGTAGTACCACCACTGGTTACTATTTGGACGTTGTGTGAACCAGTGATTGGTGAGTCGAAAGTCTTCATTATTTTTAACTCTAACCTTATCGGTATACATTCAATTATGTTCCTATAATTTCTCTAATTTCGTTGATTCGGGTTGATTTTGTGTTAGTGAAGTTAAAACCTCTTTATTACGATTCATATTGCCTGTACTGTAACAATGGCCGGCCCAAGTATGGCAGTTACTATTGAACCATACCGGAAAGGTGGTTACTTTTGCCGATTGGATGGAACGACTAGGATACTCTTTCGTTTCCGCGGAAAACAAAAACGTCTGTTTAATAGTTTAATAGTGGCCCGATAATTTTAGCTGAACTGCGATTACTTTATCCCAAAGAAAATCTCTGTTTTGTCAGCCATTTTGAACAGGCACCAAGGATATCTGTTGCTCCTTTCGTTTAAGTTAAAACGGTTCCTCTGCATCCCACTTTGCATCTCACGCTCGAGGTTGGGCATCCGATGAATGCTTCTAACGTTGAGGATCCCTTCAGCTACAACTTAAAGAGTGCTTATTGTGACAGCATTCTCGGCATTTTGTTGATATCAAGGTTGCAGTTCAGACCTTCTTCAATATCGTGAGCTATGCTAGCGATCGCCATGTTCCTAAACGGGTTGCTCTAAAGACCAGAAATTCACCGTGGCACGAAAGCTCAAATCTTCAAAATAGCAGCATTCAGACGGTATTTTTAGCATGGGGGAGTTTTGCTGCGAATCCGATACCTGTAAATCAACAGCGAATACAAATAAATGTCCCACTACAGTCGCGCCAATTGTTTGAGAAATGTGCAGGATATGCTGAATCCTAAGTCCTAGGTCTTTCTGGAAACATGTCAACGAAAAACGAAAAAAATATGGACTACCGCCAACTTTGTCTTACGGAGAACGCACAGCATCGAATTCCGACGACATTTGCGAACTTTTCAAAGCTAAATTCGAGGGCGACACAGGGTAAAATTTTGATTGCAGCGAGTAATGTGCCACTATTAAGTGATGGCTAAAATATTTACCTGCACTTAGTAATTCAGAAAAAGCACCAAAAAATGAAAAAAGTGCCACTAAATTATTAAGGCCTGTGCCAACAAATAATGTGGATCAGCATTGAAATTAGAATGAGCACAAAGATGAGAAAGATCTTCGGATAATCTAATTATGACCGGTAATCTATCAATAGCAACAGCTATTAGTATATGTGCAATTAATATACAGTATTCGCCAAATGTAATTTGAGCACTAAACTATTCAGTATATGTCTTTTAATTTTGTTAGATTTTCCCATAAAAACAGTAAAATGAGCAATGGATATTTATTTATCAATTGCTCATTTTACTGTTTTTATGGGAAAATCCAACAAAATTAAAAGACATATGCGAATAGTTTAGTGCTCAAATTACATAATTTGGCGGAAATACTGCCATATTTAATTGCACATATACTAATAGCTGTTGCTTTATTTGATAGATTTACCGGTCACAATTAGATTATCCGAAGATCTTTTCTCATCTTTTATTGCTCATTCCTAATTTTTTAATGCTGATCACACATTATTTGTTGGCACAGGCCTTAATAATTTAATGGCACTTTTTTCATTTTTTATTGCTCAAATCTCTCTTTTAATTGATGATTAATTATGCTGCCATTAAGTGATCCGTCAAACACCAGCAATATTGATGATTCAATGATCCGTTCAGCTATTTTTTTTAAAATGAAGTCCTTCGGATGGTATCCCTTCAGTTAAATTCAAAAAGTGCGGTGCTGGCATACTAGCATGTCTTTGTCAATTGTTTCAATTCCCCCTAGAAACTGGAACATTTTCCTCGCTCTGGATATCGGCTTACATGTGTCCAGTTTTCAAAAAAGCGACAAGCACAACGCCGACAACTACAGAGGAATATCTGCCTTTAATGCTGTAGCGAAACTCTTTGAATTGGTAGATCTAAACTTAGTCTTCAATCATTGTAAGCAATATATTGCTGATACACAGCGGGTACATGCAAAACCGACCTTTCGACGTTCACCACATATGCGACAGATGTTATGTGTAAGGGCTTCCAAACGGATACAATTTATACTGACTTATCTTCAGCTTTCGATAAGATCAACCTTCGCATTGCATTAGTGAAACTTAAGAAACTGGGCTTTTGAGCCAGTGTTTTACGTTGGTTCCATTCATACTTCATAGAACGATATCTAAGCGTCAGAATTGATGACTGCACATCTGGCGAATTCCTTGTCATATTCGGAAGTCATCTTGGGCCCCTTGTTTTCTTGTTGTACTTGACCGACGTTAATCTCTGTATGAAAGGACCTAGGCTATCTTTTGCTGATGACTTGAACATTTATATTCAGGTGAAGTCCATCGAAGACGCGTGGTTTCTTCAACACCAACTTGACAGTTTCACTTCGTGGTGTAACACAAACGGGATGGTGCAGAATCCAACCAAGTTTTCCGCTGTTTCTTTTACAAGGAAGAAGAATCTGATAATGTACGACTACCACCTCAAAAACAGTATTATTAAAAGTGAATCCTGCGTCTAGGATAAAGGAGTTTTTCTCGATGTGGAACTTACGTACAAAGAGCATATTAGCTACATTGTTTCCAAAGCAAATTGGAGTTTGGAACTGACCTTGAGAATGGCCAAGGACTTCACGAACGCTATTGCTTAAAGAGCCTGTACTGTTGGTGTTCTAATGCGATCCACGCTGGAGTTGATAGCAGATGCCTTAACCAAGCCAATTGGGTCAATCAAGTTCGATAAATTCTCTACAGCGATAGGTCTGGTTGGCATCATAGGTTCCGTAACAACGAGAGCAGCTTAAACGGGACTGTAAGAATTATAATCTGCCCCTCGTTTCCAACCATTAAAAAGGGTGTCTCACATCAAATTGCATCGCGGAAAAAACGCATTAGAAAATTATCTAGTAAACCGATCTTTTTCAAACTTTCAGACAATAAAATATAACCCACTAGCTGACCCGGCAGATGTTGTCCTGCATACAATTAAAATACTTATTGGAAAATTGAAGAAGGTATAAGCTTGAATCGCAAGCCTATAGTTGTTAGATGGCATTCGATCTAGAGTAGCCTTGCACATTTGAATCAATCCATAGACTTCTCTGCCACCGTTTGTATAAGTAATCAGTTTCATTAATACAATCGTTTTGCTGGTTGAAAATAAAAAACAAACCGTTGTCAATGTGGCTGAGTGGATCTCCTTTGAAATAAATCTGTAGAAATTTATGGTCTGCGTCCGTCGGTGGCAACATTGAACTCGCTTTTTGGTAAATTTGACCTGTGACGTAGACGGTTTCACAATTTCATAATATTCTAATTTTAAAACTCTGTAAAGTTCAATGTCCACGAAAACTTTTAAATATTATTATGTGCGTTGCGCCAAACGAAGTCATTTGAAATCATTATAACTCTGGATGTTCTGCAGAAAATGTTAAGAACCACTTCCTGATCCAGACAACAATGAGCGCAAAGGGTCTGTTGTTTCATTTGGGAACTTCAATGCATTGAAATGATAACAAACTACACTCATTAATCCAATGGCGACTGATGTTTTCGCATAGTCATCAACCAAAGGCAGCACGTTGAAGATTTTGTGGAATGTAGGCTTGCCTTCGTAATCGATTTTTAAGGTTATGTTGGGCACGATTGTTATCAGATCTTTCTGATACTTGCCGATTACGCTTCTCTCTAACTTTATCGCTTGTATTTTGAGCTGCTCTTTCTTCTTCACTCAACATCATTCGAGCCCGTGAAATCCGTTGTCGATCCAATTCATTTTGAGTTTCACGCTGATGGTCGCTTTGTCTCATTCGAGAGTTTGCTGAGCTAGCAGCCGACCGATATTATTCTGTCTAGTTGAAGGCATTGTACAACAATACTAATTGAAATGAACTGAAATCGCAACTTAATTAGTGTCTTTTGAATTTTTCGTAATATCCTCGTTTTCACCTATCTGATGCACTATATATCTCACGGCGAACGATACTAATGTAATCAAAAACTAAATTACACATTTATCAGTTCAATACATTAGACATTAACTAATACCTTCACTCTAATTCTTGACCAACAATAGAATAGGACCTATCAACATTTGTAAACATACACTTCTGAGGCTTTTTTCTCGCAAGCCAGAGGCTACACACGCAAATCTGTAGCATCATCGTGTAGAGAAACTTTTCCCTACATGATTAAGGTATTGGTTTGCGTGGGTGTCCTATGGCTTAAGAGAAAACGGGCTCCGAAATTTTGTTCACAAATGTTGATAGGCCTTATTCTATTGTTGATCGAGAATTTACATCTCACTGCGAAGTATCACCAATACAAACGTTCCAGTTTATACGTGCATCTACACGCTATAAATCGTTTACACTGATGTTACTTTTTACACAGGAATGAATGCGATGGAAAATAAACTACTTATAATACCGAGTAAATTCCTGGATCCGCGTAAAAACCTATTATTTACAAAATCTTCGTAAAAAGCGAAAACAGTTACGTTTGAGACGCGTTTTAATCAAATTTAAGCGAACGGTATCTACTCGCGTGAATAACGAAAACCGCGTATTTTTTTCCGCAAACCACGTCAAATTCCGACAACCCCGTAAAAAAATGCGAAATAAGCGACTCATTTATCATTTTTTGTACATCTTTTCAAAAGGTGCTAAGTAACAAAAGCAAAGTGATTCTCTCCTCTCTCGTTTTGTTATGTTAATTACGAAGCCATTATAATAGTTTTCAATGGTTCCTCTTTACAAATCGAAAAATGGTCTTGCTGTCTAGCATATTATGATATTCCCATACAAAATCACATTTTGGTTTTTATGATTTTTTTTCATTTTCAAGTATTTTTTTCAACTTTTTCTTTATATAAACCTGTTGGAAACCAAGGCAAATCAAACAAAAAAGAAATCAAATAAATCCATCGTGTCGTTCGTGAGTAATGCTGTCACGAACGGACAGCTATTTATATATATATATATATATATATATATATATATATATATATATATATATATATATATATATATATATATATATATATATATATAGATTTAGTAAGCTTCTAAGTTTATTTATTTCATTCAACTTCAATACAATAACCATACGGTCGCACCTTACGCCTAACTCCACTCATTTGATTCTGTATAACATCTGGCTGCAGCTTCTTCTGTACGAAAACCCACATTCTCTACATATCTTCCACAGATTTAACCTCCTTGGAATGCATCAGTAGTGGTCTGCTTCATTCAGTGCGTTGGGGGTGTTCTTGCCCTTGGGTTCGAAAGTGACCCCGTTGGTTTCGTACCACTCCAGGACAACATTTGAATAGTGGCACGAAGCTAGACCCGGCCCGAAGATCGTATGGCCCTCGTGTTGCTTCAAGAGAGAAAGCAAACGCTTCTGTAGACACTCCTTGACGTAGATCTCCCCGTTTACAGTCCCGGTAGTCACGAGCGGCGCATTCCGTTGGGCGCATGAGCAGATCGCTTTGCAAACTTTGAAAGTTTCTGCTTCCTTACTTCCTGAGAGTTGAGGATTTTCCACGTGCATGCGCAAATTGTTAATTTTGTACAGCGTTTTTTCCGTGTTGCAACATGGTGGGTTCATTTTTACCGCTTGTCTCTTGAATAATTACGCATCGAACTTTGCTCGGTAAAAATCCTATTCCGAATCAATAAGCTTCGCAGGCGACTGTGACAATCAACAACCGTTCGCCAAATTGTGTTCCGCTATCATGAATTCCTGGAAATACGCAAAATGTGGATAATTTGAACGGTTTAACGGCGTCAAATGAATATTATTTGTTTCAATTGTTTTTTTTTTTGTTTCACGAGACGACGATAAAACACGATAGTACAAGAAAAAGCAAAATGTTGTACCGTTAACAACCCTGACCATGAAACGTGAAAAAGATTACGAAGCGGTTTCTAAACCGATAGGTTCTAAAATTTGTCGAGTAATATTTTAATCGAGTAAGTCGACACAATCTACCCAGAATTTTTGACACATTCAAAAAAATTAAAAGGAGACTTGCCAGAACTTCAGAAAGACACTCTTTTTAGAAGTTCAGGAAGAGACTTATAAGAAAAAAAAAGAAAAAAAAGAAAAAAAAATAAGGTCAGGCAAAACTTCTCAGAAGTATTGAGAGCACAAGCAGGAATATCCCAAAAAAATCAGGACCAAACATCCCTGAATTTGAAGATCAACATTTTAGAAATTTTAAAAGGAGACTTTTCATAGCTTCAGAAAGATAATTCCAAAATGTTCCGGACAGAACTTCCTTGAAAATCAGAAGAAAACTTCTGAGAGCTTCAGGAAGATGTTTGGGGAAGAGGACTTCTTAGAAGTGTCGAACTTTCCAGAGGTTCTCGAACATTTCCCAGAAATTCAAGATTCCATCCCAGTATGTGAAGAAAAAAAACTTCCTACCTATAATGTCTCAAAAACTCAGGAAGAAAGTTCCACAGAGCTCAAGACGATACGTCCTAGAAGTTCGGAAGAGAACTTCTCTGAAGTTCAGGGTAAGTTCAGGATGGGAAGCTCAGGAAATAACTTCTCCGAAAAGGAGGAAAAACATTCTAGATAGAGCAATACCTATAACTTCAAGAAGAAATTTCACGAAAATTTTAGGAAAGAACGTCTCGGAAGCGATAGAGAGCTCTCTTAAAGTTCAAAATCTAACATTCCAGAATTCCACAATGAGGCTTTTGAAGTTAAGGAATTTCCAGAAGTTCAGGTAGATACTTCTCAGTAGAAACAGGAAGAAAGTTTCCAACTTACTGGTTATTTACGCAGAAATTCAGGAACAAGTTTCCCCGAAGTTCAGGAGAAAACTTGATTGAAGTTCAAAAGAGGACTTCTGAAAGAAACTTCCAATAAATTTAGAGAGAATTTTCAAAAAAATCTGTTGAATACTTTAATATTCTGAAATTTAATATAAATCTTCCTAACCGTTCAGGATGGGAGATATCAGATTATTATATTATATATTATATCAGATTTTTATATTAAAGCATTATATATAATTAATAAAGTGACTATGTTCATGAGAAAAAACTAACCAAACGCTTGTGTTGTTAGATGCGAATTTTCAAGAAAATCAGGAGTGACTGACAAGAAGTGCGCCTGCCCAAAGGACAGGAGGAAACTTCCCAAAATTTTAGCAAAGAGCTCGGCAGAAGACCAGTTGAGAGCTTCCCTTAAATTCGAGAGATAATAACTCATAAAGCGAAGATCCAGTTAACAGTCGAGTTTGGTTGTCGACTCGAGCATGAGCATGAGCATGATTGACTGCCCACGGATGCTATTCCGTTAATGCCTAACATACATCCTCAATGTGTAAAAACTGGTGACATATTATGAAGCAATACCGGCGCTGGCCGTGTCCGAATGCTGGTCAAGAAGGGAATGGGGAGTCGAGTTTGCTTGCGACTCGATCAGGTTAAGTCGGCTTCTGTAATGTGCAATTTCGTTCGACTCATCAGTGACAAGTGTCGAGTAAAATGTGAGGAGTGGGGCCCCCAGCCAACTGATCCTGAGGATTTTTTGCAAAGCTATCCTGAAGACTTACGGCCCGCAGTATTGCGCCCCCGAACATAAGAAGAGGTGAAAAAACTGATTAACGAAAAGTTCGAATAAAATCGCATGAATTGAATGAACTTCCCAGAAATTCAGGAACTTATCAGAAGTTCAGAACACTTCTAAGAAATTCTGGAAACATCCCAAAAAGTTTGATTTTCTTTCTGATGGTAAGGAACATTCCCAGAATTTAAGGGAACTTCCCAGAATTTAAGGCTTCTTCCAGAAGTTCAGGCTAATTCCTTGAAATT
This sequence comes from Aedes japonicus, assembly GCA_034211315.2. Lineage (NCBI taxonomy): Eukaryota > Metazoa > Arthropoda > Insecta > Diptera > Culicidae > Aedes > Aedes japonicus. The sequence goes on along the minus strand of JASCZW010008645.1, from coordinate 20,015 downwards.
CAGGGTGTTTCCCAAAAATTCAGGGTGTTTATAGATATTCAGGATATTTTCCATAAATTCAGGGAGCTTCATATGAGTTCAGGGATGTTCTCAAAAGTAAAGGGTTCCTTCCAGATGTTCAGCGAACATCTCAGACATTCAGAAAACGTCACAGAACCTCCCAGGAAACCTCTCAAAAGCTAAAAAAACTTCTTAGATGCTCATGGTACTAACGAAATTTCTCAGAAGACCTGGAATCTTTCAAGAATTTCAGAGAATTTCCCCAAAGATTGGGGAACTTTCCGGAATTTTAGGAAACGTCCCACCAATACAGGAAACTTCTAAGGATTTTTACTGCATTCTTAAAAGTTTAGGAAACATTCCAAGGATTATTCCATAAGTTTAAGGAGCATCCTAGAAGTTACTTACTACTTGTTAATTTTTCGTACCGAAGCAAAACGAAAATCAAAAACGGAGTTTTCTGGAGGAATCTTAGAGAGTCTAAAAAGTTTTTGTAAAGTCTTATAACATCTCTGAAATGCTATTTATTTCACAGCAATTTCACCATAACTTCCAGGATTTTTTAAATTTCTCGTAAATTTTAAAAATATTTGTGAAATTCTGCTTTTTATCATATATAATGAATCAACTGGCAGTTCATATAACTTCTGGTAAACTGAATCTGCTTCTCAAAGTCCCAGTAATTTCCAGAAAGTAGTTTCTATTCCATGGATGATCAGCAAACTTTTTGGAAATTCAACCCAGTTTCCAGAAACTTTGAGAATTTTTCTGCAATTCAATGGACTTCTCTGAAGTTCCACCAGCTCTCTTCTCAAAAGAGAGCGGGCTTACTTCATATTTACATCGAAATTTCCAGAAAGTTTATTCAACTTCGGAGAAGCTTAAGCGACTTCAAGTTCATTATATTTCCACCCAGTCTTCATAGAAATACAGAAACTACCATAGTTTACACCAAGTTCATAGAAATACAGAAACTACCATAGAAATGCTTGTAATAATTTTTAAAGAGTTCGATCAGTTCTTAATCAGTTCAAGTGAATTCAAGTACCTGCCGAGAAGTGCATAGGATTGTCTGAAAGCTTTAGAATATGCAATTGAACTATATATTATTTCAAAACGATTCCTGGAAAAATCAAGATTTTTGGAACAATTCCTCCAAGCAATACGAATTGAATCTATCTTCAAGATATCAGAAGTTCCCCGCAGGCAGCTTACCAAAACTGCCATACTAAAATTATCCCCCAGAAGATAAGCCTGAATATCCTCATCTCCCGTAAAACTGCCGAAAGTTTCTCCATACCATGCTTCTCGAAAATTTATCTCTTTGATCTATTTGCAAGTGCTAATCATGACCAATCCATCAATTAACTGATTGTTCACGTTGAAGCCACAATTTGTAGTAAAATCCGCTACAGTCACAATTTCGAGAGCCTTTTCATTTCGAACTAGTCAGCGTTTTCCTTAAAATACAGTGGCCATAAAAAAGTAAGGGAACCATTCGTTATTCAGGAATGAAACGAAAAATAATTTGTTATCACCGGCAGCAACTTGAAGTACTTATCAGCATCCGAGGCGAGCAACAACCACTTTCTTTCCGGCGCCAGCATCACCCGCACCAAACCCGGCCACTTTCGGCTCTTAAGCTGAAAATTTACTCAATATTTGGTACTATCCAGTAGCGTGTAGTGTTTTGTTTCTTAATCTAGTATTATTTTGCTTCCGAAAGCCATAACTCTGGTTTAAATACTAAGTTTTTGAATTGCCAAGAACTGAAAATTGAACTTAGAATAGCTTTTTCAAATTTTAGCTGGCGGGGAAAAGAGCAACCAATGCTTGTCTACAGGTTAAGAGACAGAAACGTTCGGTTGGATAGGTTGGCTCTTGATTAAAGGGAAAAGATTGTAATGGAATCTTTAGTCCACTTTTTGCACTTTTTGGCTACAACTTGTCACAAAATTGAGGCAACTTCGCGTAACTTGGCTCTTTTACTGAAGCAAAGGGGCTATCTGACATATATATGAAATAAATAACTGTTCTATCTTTTAGTCAATCTTTTATCAAACATTAAAATTTTAAAAATGAAATCAAAATTAAGGGGGGGAGGGTACACCCCCCCCCCCCTGGCAACGCCTATGATAGAGCATAGTTATGCAGACGCGAGCTCATAATATTGATACGAAAAATCGAAGCAGGAAACCAGTGCCAGTAAAAATCAGTTCATCTGCTCTCAAATGAGCTGAAAATGAAGACAACCTTAACGGACAGACCAACTACCGTCGTGAATTTGAATTTTGGATGACAGTATTCTCTTGACCACAGCAACCGCTGAGTTTCGAAGTCATTATTTGGTTTTGTTCATTGGTCGAAGGATGTTCATTATCGCCTGTGCTGTTGTCAATATTAATATTCAATTTCATCTAGGTGGGGATAATTTTGAGTACCAAATGAAGACACAATATTTGTTTCGGTTATTGTAGAACGTGGTGTGTAATTGCTTAGGCTCAGATCGACAGGTTACAGTTATTACAAGTTGTTATTAGCATAACAGTGGGCAGTAAGACTCGACGATTGACACTTGTCAAAATAATCATTTTGGTTGAATTTAAAATTACTTTTTGATATTTGATGAGCACTTAGAAACAAGAAATGAGCCGTCAATGAAGCATAATGAGCTGATTTGTTTATCGCCATTGTTATTGTCACATCTGAGATTTTCAAAACTAATACAATTCATCTAAACTGACTGAAAATGCTTTTCATTGCGTATGATAAGCGATAAAGACAGAAACTGCTGGAAACCTCGTTCTGCTCAAGACAGGCTTCTCCGCACAAACTTCCCATAAATATGAAAGCTATTTCAATATTCAAATCCCATCCTGAAGGCATCGTTCCTAATTCCAAATCTCAGTCCGGCCAATAAACCCGTAAAGTTTCATATTTTATTTTATGCAACAAATTAATTCAATTGCCTCGGACAACATCATCCTCTGTGTAACCCGCCAGGTGGAACAGGTGTTGAAAGTCTTACAACCACTTGGACAAAGCTAAGTCGCTGCTGTGCCGTCCCTCGCCCTAATCGCCCGTAGGGATTATTCACTCATCTTTAATTAATTTCTTCCTCCTTTCCATGGCTTGCCAATTTTTCCCGACGGCCATTCGGCGATGAATTCCGACCGGGGGTAGGACACCGGTAGCAGCTTTTCACATGTTTTATGATGTAATATAATTTTATCTCTCCCTCACTTATTTTTTTTTTCGTGAGGATTTTACCCGCTTCCCTCGTATTCGAGGAAAAGGCATTTGGATTAAGTTGATTGAGAGTTTGCTTCAGCCGGAATGCTCGGCAGCTTCTTGATGCGTAACTATCTTCCGAAATTGGGGAAATTGAATTCGGAACACACTCACACATCTGTGGTGACAATCGTATGAAAGTGCTTCCCTTACATGGGGCCGGCAAATGGAAAATGGCAGTTATTTAGGTAATGTTGGGATATATGGTTGCAATCTAGTTGAACACAAATTGAGGGGAAGGTTTACTTTTTCCGAGAATGGTCTGTTTGATTTGACAGATCGATGCCGGTAGGTTTCCCTGGGAACAATTTCTACAAACTAATTGTACAACTTTTAACTTTTATCGCCAAAGGGATGCTAGATGCTCCCTGAGCGTTTTGTAAATTGTAGACCTTTCAATTCACAGAAACTGGAAAAAGGGCACGCAATCAGAAATCATCATGAAGCTAAATGGAGCTGATCCCCTGATGACCTTGTTAAACATCATGAACTGAGCAATTTCCCTGCTGAGGCTGGAGAACGGGAAGAGTCGAGAATGAGTTGAATGAGGGGATATTTTCAAGAACGATGCTGGTCTGGTTATGAAGAAGGGGTGCAGACATTTCAACAAGGGAGTTAAGATGTATTTTTAGAGGAGAATCCCTTTTTACTTACCTCCGAATCGATTTAATAGCAGTCACAAGGATCATCTGTAAATAGACAATGAGAAATACAAATTGATCAATTTCGTGATTGACTTAATTAAGCAAACAGTTGCCAGCTGATATTAACCGCCCTTCCTCACCTTCCGTTATTCACAGGATAAGTGAAAAAATGCGGTGAAATTGAGTTGACAAAGGAGCAAGCTGCAAATGAAAAATAACCCTCTCCATCATTGGTATGTAAATTGGCAAAATTACCAATTCAAATTAGGTCAACTGCTAGCCGAAAACGACGATTTGCAAACCCACATCACTGGTTTTGAAAAACACAACTCTCGCTAAAGAAAAAAATGGAATTTGTTTTTTCAGTGTGTCAACCGTCACTGCCGGGCTCGCCAGGAAGCAGACAAACCACCTCGCACTAACTCGATTATGTACACAGTCATCCGCAAATAAACAACATCATTAATTTGCATTTTCCACGACAAACAAGTCGCTTGTCAGTCGCTTGCTTCCCGGTGCGAATCAGAGGGTGGATGGCACTTCTTCTTCTTCTTATCCTTCCTCCTCTGACCGTCTGTCCATCGTTGTGTTTGTTGATGACGACAACGTCGTCGACCACCACTGGAGTGTGCAGCGCTTGCTACGATGATGATGGAGACAAACAAGAAATCTCACCAGCGCCATCTCCAAATCGTCGAGGGGGATATTTTTCTGTGTGTATTTGTAGAACAAAAATCACTTCACGGCCTCCGATTGAAACAAGGATTCTTCGGGGAAAAAACACCTGACAAATCAATCCGAGCGATGTCGTTGGTAAAATGGGAATTGAGGCCAACTGCGATAATGAGCGAATCCTAAATTGCTCGAGGAGTGGCAAAAAGGAGAACGAAGTTAAAAGATCCTGTCGTCTCGGAAGTGGAATTTTCCCTGCAGCCGCTACCACTTTGATGATGATTAAGGTTGATGGCTCCAAGGTTTGCAACATTATGCTAATGAATTGAATTATGTCGCATTAATTTTCATCTAAAGTAGGTTGTGAATAACAAACCAAGGAAGAAGGACATGTATTCGCTCTTTTCCCGATATTCTTGGAAGGACCGTGTCAAACGTGTGTGAGACAACGAGGAGAAATCTGATTAGGATTGATGGAAAGAAATTGATCGGATTTCGGCATCCGAAAGTCCCGAAAAGTTCACATTCCCTTTAAGAGCACTTTAAGAGAGAAAAAAAATTCGATTCGGTCCAAGGCATTGATGAAGTTTGACGCGCTATTTCTATAGCACTATTCCTCCCGGCGACACGGAGCGTCTCAAGGGAAGCGGAAAAATCAATGCCCGGAAGACAAAGTCAAACAGAATGGAAATCAAATAAAATAACGGAAAAGAAAAAAAAATGTGAATACATTCGAACACCCACGGCCCTCAAGACGGCAAAAAGACCCTTCGCAAGTAGGCGAGGAAAATGTTGGCTGCTTGACTTGTCATCGTCGTTGGGCGCAAACGTATCCAATAGTGGTGGAAATATGATTTAGCTGTGCCTACTTTGTTCCAACCTCTGGTCTGCGAATAGCTGCACGATACGGGAAAAAGTGGCCAAAACGTTTTCGATCTATCTCTTGTCGGCATTTGCATGAAAGGTTTGTTAACAACACTGAACCGGATTCAAGACTAAGATTGCGATTACAACGTTAATCGAATGAGCAAGACTCTGTTCTGTTTTTGATTTGCTGCCAGGCGGAGAAATTTTAAGATATTTCACTAAAGACTTAGGCATACTGGAACCTTAAAACATAAACGTCAATTTTTTTTTGTTATGTGTTGTTTATGATCTATATTTGATTATGATAAAACTGTTTCTTGGAGTTAATTATTTTAAAATTACGATGAACTTTGCCAGAAGCGCCAACTTCAGAAAATTATTGAGGGGGCAAATTTTTCTAAAATAATGCAAAACATGAAAATTTCAAAAATTTAAAGGGCTATTGCCTGTCTTTAAATCCTGTTCCAATAAGTAAAAAATGAAAACAAAAATTTTTCAGTAGTACATTAGTGTATTATTAAGTTTTATTTCTACAAAAACGTTCACACTCCACTTGTCTATACATATAAAAATCGCTTTTATCTGTCTCTCTGAAAATTATAGACTCGGAGACTACTGAAGCGATCGGCGTAAAAATGTGTATGCAGGTGTTTTTGGGGCCGGAGAAGGTTCTCATGATAGTTCGAGATCCCTCCCATCTCTGTAAAGGGAGGCTCTCATACAAATGAAACACCAATTTCTGCATAACTCGAGAACCAATCGAGAAAAATAAAAACCAAATTTGGCATGTGGAAGTCACTAGTCGGGTTATTAGTACGAGACACTGAAGAAGTCTGCACATTGTAGACGAAATACGCGTATCTGTCAAGATAAGCAAAGGAAGTTGGAATTAAATGGAAAATACTAATTTTTCTTCTGGTACAGGTATTCCACTAGGATTTATGTGGAAGTTTTTGAAGGCAAGAAATGTTTCAATTGTAGTTTGAGACCCCTCCCCATTCAGAAAGGGGGGGCCCTTATACAAATGAAACACAAATATCTGCATAACTCGAGAATAAATCAAGCAAATGGATCCAAATTTAGCAGGTGGAGGGTTGTGAACGTACCAAATGTTTCTGAGATTACTTGAGACCTCTCCTTTTGCTAAAAGAAGGAGGAGGGGCTTCCATACAATGAAACACAAATTTCTGCATAACTCAAGAACTTATTATACAAATGGAGTCAAATTTAGCATGTAGAGGTTTTTGAAGGAGAGAAATGTTTTTATGGTGATTTGAGACTTCTTTACCCTCTGGAAGGGGGGGAAGAAAACCTATACAAATGAAACATAAATTTCTGCATAAGTTGAGAGCACATAATGCAAATGGAACCAAATTTAGAATATAGAGGTTTTCGAAGGCGAAAAATGTTCTTATGGTGGTTTGAGACCCCTCCTGCCTCAACAAAAGGAGGCTCCCATGAAAATAAAAACCAATTTTTGCATAACTGGAGAACTAATCAAGCAAATGGAACCAAATTTGGCATGGGCGTGTTTTTGAAGGCAAAAAATGTTTTTACGGTTATTCTAGACCTCTCCTTTCTTTGGAAAGGAGTGCTCCCATACAAATGAAACAAAAATTTCAACTAGACATGAGAACAATCCCTACTGCTATGCAAATTTGTTTGCATGGGTTTTTGGTTCCGGGAAAAGGTCTAAATATAGTTCGAGATCAGTCCGTTCTCTGAAAGGGAGGCTCCCATACAAACAAAACACAAATTTCAGCATAATTCAAGGAATTAATCATTCAAATCGAACCAAATTTGGCATGTGAGGGTTTTTGGAGACAAGAAATGTTTTTACGGTGGTTTGAAAGTCTTTTTCTCTCTGGAAGAGGGGGCTCTCATACAGATGAAATACAAATTTAAACCAAACATGAAAATTATCTCTTTTGTTATGAAAATGTGTATGCAAGGGTTTTGAACTGGCTATGAACTGAAGTGAAGTGAGTCTATGAAAGAAAGAAAGAAAGAAGAACCGGTAGAAACTAGCATTAAATTAAAAAAAAAACTTCGTTTTCGCAGATATTACATACTTTAGCAAACAAAAATATTTTAAACAAATTTATTCCGAAAAAAAATATTATAAACGCGCCAGTTCTATTAAGTTTTCATCCAGTTAGTTGCATGCGTAGCAAGGCTCGCACCGGGTTTAGCTAGTTACGTATAAAAAGTTTTTTTTCTGGCTATTTCGTGAAAAAAACTCACTCAAAACTTCATCCATGTCCAGATCTTTCGCCATGGCCTTGTGGAAGTGCATTATGGCCACAGAATTCAGCCGCTGTTATCCAATGGTGGAGCGCAAGTCTGTCTTCAGTTTTCGAAGTCCCGAAAATGACCGCTCAGGTGTTGCAGAAGATGTCGGAATTGTCACAAATATATTCAGAAATATTACAAACTCTGTGGGAAGTTCAATCAAATGCGGTTCTTTCTTGAAGATAGTCTCAAAACACTTGCCACTTTCCGGCCACAAGTGCTCCGGATCAACATCACCCTCATAAAAACTCAGAATTTTTGCTTTGTTTGCGTCGTTTCGCAGCAAAAACTTTTCAATTTCCAACAGGAACTCAAACGATGCTGTTTTAATCGAGCGTCAAGTGATTCCAGAATCTTGTTGATAATTTCCTGATACTGGGATTCATGAATCTCTTCAACCGACCCTGCGATTGATTCTCTTCGCTGTGATTGTTCGTCTGGTTCAAATCGTTTCGACACTGCCTGGTGATACTCTTTCCCAAACCTTGGAAAAGTCCTTTTAACATAAGTTAAAACCTGCCTTCAACGTTTCGATCATTCGGTATGCTTCCTCCACACGCAACGATTTTCTTTGGAGCGCTGCGTTCACCGGGTCAATGTACCAGAATTATTTTACTAATACCGTCAAGGTAAAGTAAAAGTCGAATTTCTCCATCATTGTCAAAAACCCAGCAGCTTTTGCATCAGCATCAGAAGCATAGCTTTCAGCTATAGTTTGATAAAACAGATGACATGGACACGAGTTTGACTGTCCATCTTATTGGGCACAAAGGTCGAAATTTGGTGGAATCATCTGATTTAATAGACTGGAACATCGCGAGCCATTTTGGTGGAATCGCTGACGAAGTTGATCAGATCCTTCACTTTATGGTGTCTTGCGCAATCTAAACACACTTATCATAACGGCGAAGAGCAACAAAGTTCCTACCATTACATGCAAACATTATTACTGTGCCTAATATTAGTAACTGTGGTACTTCAACTTTCAATTACGTATAAAAAGAGAGAGATGAAAGTATCACTAAAACTGCACTCGCAGCACTTAATGTGAAGAACAAAATGAAGATGAACTATTGACAACGACAAATACAATTGCAAATAACTAAATGAACTGTAGCAGAATCAACTGAAAAGTACACCGGAATCAGGTAATGTAAATTTTAGATTAAGTTGTTGATACTTAATGATATGAGTAATGCGAGGAACTAAAAAAAAATATCTCTGATGATTTAAATTAAAATTTAAAGTAAGATTTTCTAACAGACAATACTACAGTAATACAAAACAAACAAAATTAGCAAGTGAGTTGTTAGACCAACGTAAAAGTACTGCCCAAATAGATGGTTCAGCGGAAAATCAAGTAACTTTAGAAAAAAGTTTAACAATGAAGGGTATTCACAGTTAAATTGCATCACTTTAAACAAGCTGTAACATTTCGCCCTTTGAGTTGATTTCAACGAAACTTTGTGTGAAATTACCTCAGCGGGAATTGTTTACACTGCGTGAGTTTCGTTGTGAAATGTGTCGTAGTTTCAAAAATGCAATCGAAGGAACAGCAAGTGCGCGAGAACATTTTGCTCACGCATTTCGACAACCCACTTCTTTCGCACCGAGCCATCGGAAAGATGTTGAAAATTCACCAGTCTACAGTGTCTCGTGCCATGAAACGTTTTGGGAAACGTTTAACTGTCGATCGGAAGAAGGTGAGTGGTAGAAGAAGTGTTCTGTACTGTGTGAAGGATCACAAGCGACTGGTTGCTGACTTTAAACGCAAACCCAACTGTTCCGTTCGGGAAGAAAGTTCGGGCTTTTCGATTTGGTAAAGAAATACAGTGAAATAAACATACCTTAACCAAGATTATACATTGTATGTTATTCTCTGAATATTTCATTACAATTGGTTGAACGACTTATTTTTGAGGGCGAGTTTAAAGTGGTGCAATTTAACTGTGGACACCCTTTACTGGAATAGTGAAGTAAAGAAAAATTAGTATTTTCCATTTAATTCCAACTACCTTTGCTTATCTTGACAGATACGCGTATTTCGTCTACAATGTGCAGACTTCTTCAGTGTCTCGTTCTAAGTCGAGTTATTAGTACGAGACACTGAAGAAGTCTGCACATTGTAGGCGAAATACGCGTAGCTGTCAAGATATGCAAAGGTAGTTGGAATTAAATGGAAAATACTAATTTTTCTTCAAATTTCTAGTTAATGTAGAGGTTTTATGGTGAAAATGTGATTAAACTATTCGATAACAATAACATAAAATGTGATAATATATCTTACATCTGAAATACAGTTTCGACTATATAGCAAACTGTTTTTCGTTATGCGGGTCGTCTTTCGTTATAACAGAACCTCAAAGTTTGAGCATGACAGCAGATTGAAACTTCATGATAAAGAAAAAGATGTAGCAATCAAATACTCTTAAGAGAAAGCCTGCGAGTCGGTTGGATAATTGGATTCTAAAGATCATACATATGTTGATATTTTTTTAACACAGTAAATCGAACTTTTGAAACATCCTAAAAGTGAACAAACAAATTTTGACCGAATTCTGCTCAGAATTGTGCCGCTGTGCGCTTCGACTGTAGAAACTTATTCGAAACTGATAACGTTATTCATTCCAACCTACCACGCACGATTGAGTATTCGTCTCCTGAGGGACATGGCTGACTGGTTGTTGGTCAAAGTTGGCGTTCGGTTTTTCCCTGGGGCCTATTATTGTAGTCCTTGTTTACATGTATTTCTGGCGAGACAATTTTTCGAGATCGAGTCACGGAAGATTTTTTTTAGCGTCTGATAAATAGTTGAATTGGTTTTTAGACTTAACATTATGGTGAAAGCGTATGTGCACCCAGACGGAACTGTCTTAATTGATTAATATCGATGTAAATATTTAGTGTGTTTTTTTAGTTCGAGATGAGAATGATAACAGTAGTTTGGGAATGACAAACACCCTCTCTTTTTACATCGTTACAATAACATCATTCCACATTTATCCTCAAAATTGTATGTTTTATACAATTTGTTAAAAAAAATGTCATATGTTTGGGATGAAATTTGTGATACAGCATTTGCAATCGGTAAAAAATCCTAATTGGGCGCGATTTTCTATGATTCTAAGAAACCTATTTCTATCGTGGCAGATGCGTCAAGCTAAATCTTAGTAGAGTTATTGGCTAGGCGAACTGTCTATTGATCTGGTGTTAAGTTATGAAGTATGTGGCGATAACACCTAAGCACAATCCACCTAAGGTCAATTAATAACTATGGAAGTGCATTTAGAACACTAAGCTGTGAGCAAGCAATAAGCTAATTGTGAAAGCAATAAGCTTGAAATGCTAAAGAAGAAGAACATCATGACTCCTAAGAACCGAAAAGAGTTCCATCCTAATTTACTCAGAGCATACAATGAAAAAAAACTGTTTCTGCATTGACTCAATACGGTCTTTATGTGCATTCTGATATGGATCCCAAACCTCACTGCAGTACTCAAAAAAGGGCCTAACATATGTTACATATAACGTTTTTATTGTAAAGGGATCATTGAAATGCAAACTAAACCTTTTGATGAACCATGAGTATATTACTTCCCTAGTAACACAGTTGTTGCCATTCGGTTGAGAAAACATAAATATGACTTACTTAGTCAAAATCAAGTTACTACAACTAATAATGACCGTAGTGTGCCACTTGGGCTGCCTTGTTATATTATATTGTTATATAGTGTTCTACAAAAGTGAGCTCGGAATCAAGTATGACTCCCAAATATCTTACTTGATTGCATCTTTCAACAGTTTGTTGACCTATAGTGATGGTGTCTTGCCTTACATTGCGTTTTTTTAGTGAATGAGACTGAGATGCACTTTTTGACGTTAATCTCTAGCAAGCTTTTTGTACAACAAATATGAAAATTATCAACTTCTTTTTGGAAGACTTCAATGTCAAGTGATTGACGTATTTCCATGAGAAATGTTATGTCGTTTACATATATTGTTACATTTAAATGGCATAAAATAGTTCACAAACAACTCCCTTAATGACGTAAAAACCAAAATAAAATCCAACAATTTTTTTCAAAAAAGCATCTCGAAGGAAATGTTGGAAATTGCTCGGATGAAAATCTAAACAATATTTCTGAAGATGATCGTGACTTACAATTACTTTGCATTTATCCAGACATGCCAAGGGACATCAGCGTCAATCAGCTTCATGTGCAGGATATATTACAGGCTTCAATCAAGTTAGACGCCTCAAAAGTTCCTGGACCATACGAAATTCCTCCAGTATTTATGAAAAGTTTTGCAATGGAACCTACCGGTCCACTGTTTTGGATTCTCAATATGTCGATGGAATCTGGATTCTTCCCAAAAATATGGAAAAGCTCATCTTTAAATCTGAATGAAAATCCAGCGTGCGTAATTATCATGGTATAGCCATTATCTCATGCATTCCAAAACTCAACGAAAAATTATTTCAACCAATCAAAAACAGAATAACTGACATGCAACACGGTTTCTTCAAGGGACATTCGACCTAAACAAATCTGCTTGAATTCATTGACTAATCATTGGATGCAATCGATAAAAGAAACCATGTAGAAGTTCTTTATACAGACTTTAGCAACGCATTTGACCGCATTGACATACCAATGTTACTCTTCAAATTGCAAAAATGGGAATTGAGACAGGACTTCTGAAATGGCTTGAATCGTATTTGATTTATTGCCAAAAAATAATTAAATTTAACGGAAATAAATCGCATCCTACTAAGTCACTTAAGATGTTGCTCAAAGCTTTCATTTAGGACCTCTTCTTTTTATTCTATACGTAAACGACGTTTTTTTTTCATTCTCAAAAAAAATAAATGTACTCTTATATGCCGACGACATGGAGCTCTTTCTGGAAATTAGGAATGAAGAAGACATCAATATATTCCGGAATAAAATTCTACATATGGTGTAAAAAAGCCGATGGGAATTCAATGTAAATAAATGCAACTTAATATCATTTAGCAGAAAAACAACATCATCAAACAATACAAGTACATGAGGAAATCAGAATGTTCAAAAATGGGAAAGATTCATTTACCATTACAACTCAATAATTCACAGGGCAAACAAAATGTTAGGCTTCAACAAGCGCTATTCCTATAACTTTCAGGACCCATGTACAATTAAAACACTTTATGTTGCCTCTGTGAGGTCAATACTGGAATATTGCAGCAATATATGGTCTCCTTTTTCAATCAGTACAAAAACAATTTTTATTATATGCCCTTCGTAAATTAGGTTGGACTTCTTTTTCTCTTCCATTATATAAAGCACGCTGTATGCTTATAAACATCCAGACATTGAAAGAGCGTCGTGAATATGCAATGGTATTGCAACGACATTGTTTCGCAGCGCAATGACTCAGCAGTACTTTTGTCAAAATTAAATTTTTATACGCCTACTCGACAACTCCAAAATCAAAATTTATTTTCCACAAACCATCATCGCACAAATTATGCGCAGTTTGGGCCAATAAATCGGATGATGGCTTCTTACAATCAATTCAGGTATACCTCGATAGTACGTACATCAACTTTCTCACTTCAAATTGCAATTGCATAAAAATAATACAAAAGCAGAAATTACATAGTTTTTATTTCTTTTCCATAATTATAAGACAAAAATGTATTTTTAGAAAAAAAATTAACTGTATATGTACTTGACTTCGTCCGGTTGACAAAATAAATAAATAAATAACTAAATGAATAAAAAGTACTTCAAATCATACCTTTGAAACAAATACCCACTAAACTTTTCAGAATAATTAAAACAATAGTGTAATTCACAAAACAAGAAGTGAAAAAATGTAAGCATTCGAATGTCAAAGATTACAGCTTAATAGATAGAAGTCCTGAATTGTTGCATGGTGTAATACTTCAATGACATTTTGAAAAATTTCCACATTAGAGTTGACACTCAGTTGAATTCGGTTGTCGACTCTATCAGATTCAGTCGACTTCTGTTATGCACAGCACAATTTTGCTCCACTGGACTGTGACAAGTGTCGAGTCGAGTTGCTTGACTCGACTTTGTCGCAATACACCTTAAACAAAAACTATAATTGTTGCCGCAATTTCCAGTGTTTCTGGCCACCCTGCTGGCTTCATTGATACATGTCGTAACAACCCTGCGGGACAGCGGACAGTAAGATATGACAGTAGAAAATGACAGATGAAATGGTAGCTACACAGTAAAAAATCAAAAACCACCATTTCACCCGACTATGCCTATTTTTTAAACTACCATGAAATTTAAGTAAAATTTTCTATTTTTATGGTAAAACCTTCAACGTTTGTAGTATATTTGACAGACCTCATATTGATATCAAACGAAACATGGTGGATCTAATCGCAGGCATGGTCAAATCAAACGCATTTATAGTCAGGTGAAAATTGTTGGTGTTTGCGCTTAATTTAACCCTCGAAATGGTAGTTTCAACTGCGTTTTTTTGCGTGTAGAAGTAAAAGTATATCCAGGGAAGAAGAGAACACAATCTAAGGAATCTGAAAAGAAAGGAACGTGTGGCTAGTAGCTTAAATAATAATTACTGCTAAATTTACTAGAATTGAATTGAATTTATACTTTAAATTTAAGAAGACGAGAAATAAACGTACGTACAGCATTACATAAAATTAGATTGCTTACTTTAAAATATTATTTAACCTAAGTACAGAGCAAGAAATATGGAACAAAGGATAGCATAAAGCTACAACTTGAAAATGCATTATTCCATTTAACTAGGATCGAAGATTAATATCACCAAAGTAGGACAGTACAATTATTGGAAATGAAAACAGTTAAGAGCGAATTAAATAATTAGTTTAAACAAATAATGAATTATACTTTTACAGCAAGCTAAACTACTGAGTTGGCCAAATATCTCTAATCTAAAACAAAAGATTCCTTAAGAATCTAAGGTAAAACCATTCATTTATCATAAAATATCTAATTTATTCCATATTACAGCTGTCATTATTATTATTGATCTTTGGGTGCATCACAGTTGAAATGTATTGTGAATCCAAAGGTTTTTTTTAAGGTACTTTAGATGCTCAGAGTAGAATTTAACTTGTAAAGACTATTTTGATATCAGCATTTATATATCAAGTTTTCACTGGAAATGAAGTGAATGTCATTTTATATCAAGATACTCTATATGATGTTGAAAAGGTTGTACGTAGTGTGAACGGTGCATTAAAAGGTCTAATGAAAGACTTTAGTCGTGTCGAGAACGCAATGAAACAGGTTTACAATGATTTTGAAAATCGAGTTAATTAAAAAAAAACTTCAGTTCAAATTATATAAACTCTGTTGAATTTATCAGATGGTCAATAATATTTGGAAAGGCAGAATTTAGTTTTTAAGAAAAAGTCGAATATTTGCTGATATAAGTTGAGCATCGAATGGTTTTGCGTTTTCAAAATGTTTTAAGTTGTCTTCGATATCATTCTGAGAATTAAAACTTAAAACATTTCGAGACTTAAGTTTATTACATAATTTTAACGAAATTCAGTACTTAAAAAAAAATTAAGATAACTTATACATTAAAAAATTGACTTATTTCCGATGGAAATGCAATTTCGATGAGTGGCCTTGCATCAGTTTACCGGACAATTCCCAAAGTCAACGGTGTGTCTTGTAATCAAACGTTACAAGGATACTCTCAGTGTGGATAGAGCACAGCGCATCTATCATAAAAGTGGCACCAGGGACAAAGAGCTGAGGAGAAAGGTGTTGAAGTACGTGAAAGGTAACCCAGGTGTCTCCATACGTGATTTGGCAAAGAAATACGTTTCCAACTTTTCCTCCGTGCGTAACATCCTTTCAAGAAAAGGATATGGGAATATCCATTAATTACGTCACGCAAAAATTGACTTTTTTCAAACTCCCCCCCCCCTCTTGTCACGGTTTTTGTATGGACCTTCAAATTTTTTTGTATGGATCATCACGTTTTCTCAAACCCTCCCCTTACTGTGTGACATAATTAATGGACCTTCCACACAAGTCTTTTTGTGCCAGTTAACATCCGAATCGCTCCCTGACATAAAATTTAGTGGCCAAAAAGCGAGCACGATTACTATACGAACGAGTTTTGACGAAATTTGATGGCTCTATTTTAATGGATGACGAAACACATGTCAAAATAGGTCGTTGGGATGTCCCTTCCAGGTATTAACATGATTTTGCCGATAAGTTTGCTCGGAAACTAATGATATAGCAAGGAATCAGCAGTTGTGGCCTTAATACCAAGGTTTTCATCACATCTCGCACAATGACGTCAAAGGTTCACATTAAAGAGTGTCTGAAAAAGCGGATATTACCCTTCATTCCGCAACACAAGACCAACGTTATGTTTTGGCCGAATCTAGCCAGCTGCCACTACTCTCAGGAGGTACTAGAATGGTATGCTGCAAACAATGCTAAATTCGTCGCCAAAGAGATTAATCCTCCGAATTGCCCTGCGTTCAGACTGATCAAAACATATTGGGCAATTGTCAAGCGAAAACTTCGAGGATGCGGTAAAGATCTTAGAAATGCACAACGAATGCGTTTAAAGTGGAATAAGTTCGCCGGCGACTGTGCAGCTCATAATGGCATCGACTGTGCAGATCATAATGACATCGGCCGAGTTCGTTCGAAACGGTGAAATGTAATAACTTGTTATATATCGTTTGAGAGCTGAATACTCTTTTGTTTGACGTTTTGATCAACAGGCTCAGTCGACTTCTGTGATGAGCAATTTAGCTCGTTTCGACTCGACTGTGCCATGTAATGTGATTGACTCTGTCGCAATTCACTTAGAGGAAAATCATAATTTAAATGTAAAAATATGCCATTTAGCTTATCTTGAAACTTGACTGGAAGGCAGCTTGACATAATTTTACTAAATGATTGAATTGAAAACGAAACGTCCACCAGTTAGGTGAGCGGTTAATATTAGTCTATTGATTTAAATCCCATTCACTATCTAGCAGGACCAACGCGTCCTCCTTGTGGGATGTGTAATGTGATTCCTTTCCCATGATCCCGGATGGAAATCCAATTTTCTATGTAGTAATCATCGTTTAATCATTCCCGCTTCGTTCGACAGGTTGGTGTAAAATTATCGTCTCAACATTTCTGAAGGCACCCATAGTCACTCGTTCCGAGTAGAACCGATAAAATGTTTGTTTATGTCTCACACAGACGATATGCACAAGCGAATTAAGCCCGTTCATCCGCTTCTATTCCCAGCCTACGGTTCTAGTTGAGAGTACCATGGATTAGCTGGAGCGCTACCTGAGTAGTCGACCGACTGGCAACAGACATAACCTGAGGCAATCCGATTCCAACTACTTCTGCCACTTTCCCAAGTAGCTTCACGCCAGCCAACCATCAGAGGATTATGTGATGCAACCGCCTCCTGCACTTGGTATGCATTCTGACGGAAGAAGCGCAGGGCGGAATTTCAACTATCAAAAGGTTAACGCTTACTCTTGCTCCTGGAAGCGCAGCACAGAGGAGAGAGGGCAGATGGAATCCAAAGCGACTTAGCGATTCTTAACGCATCGTTGGATGCTGGTAAGTGCTGAATTGTTTAGCCGGAGTGGTTAAATGTTTATGACGTGAACGTAGGTGGAAGCAATTCAATTAGATGGTAGTTACACAACTTCGTTGGAATCACTAAGTTAGCATTAATATTGCATTAGTTTAATCAGGTTGCTTTATCCGGAATAATTTCCGCGTTGAATGTGCCATTCCGTGGTGGGCGAAATTTAGGGCGAACAAGTTTTTTTTAAACTTAATTTTAAGAAACACTATCTTACCCATTTCGGTATAAGATCTTCGTAGTGGAAATGTTATTATTGTGTAATCCATCCACGTCATCATCATCGTCATCACATTTTCATCACTGCGTATAATTACATGGCATTTAACCCATCGCCCTCAACGGGTTGCCATGGCAGCGCGCAGCAGGCTCCGATATCAACACTCCCCACGTTGCTATCCAAACTTTTTCAAAGATTCCCATTTTATTGCGATAATGGAGTAGAAAATTAGAGCAACCTTTTCCCCAACCGAGGGGTTGGTTTTAAACGAGCGAAACCATCTCAAGTGGGACGGCTGACGATGAACGTATGAATTCCACTTCGAAAATATACGAGGGTGGGAAAACAAGCGTGAACGTTTCATCGTTCTTATCAGAAAATTTGCGCTTCCCATTCCGGGCTCTGTTGTTGTTCTCTTATCGTTTGGAAACACATAGGTTAAATCCTATTTTTAAGGCTGCTCACTTTTCACCAAAAAAATAATAATGCGTAGGCGAAAACAGAACGATTCTTGGAATCTCTGAACACAATTTATGACATAAGCCGGATAAGCGGAGTGAAACAAATTAAATCTTCAATTGAATTCGACGGAACTGAACACGTGCAACATTGAACATTGTGTCATGCCCTTCCGAAGATACAAATGTCAAGTGACTGTGGAAAAGTTTCTCCTTGGCAACGCATCCTAGCAGTCTGGGGTTTGGATTCCAAAGTTGTTTTCCAATAAGCAAAGTTGAACGTAATATCCTTCCCATCTGCTGCACCATTTGATTGCCATCATCATCAGGTAGGACGTGTGAGTGTGTGCAAATTAAGAAACACGTGCACGGACACGTGGTAAAAACAAAAAGACCAACTTTTTTTTCTTCTTCTTTCTAGACTATCATAAATATGCCCACGAATCGAGTGACTAGAAGTCAGTGCCGTCGTCCGCGTCGCTCAATTTGTGTGGAATTGAAAGACCTCTGGAGGCTGGCGGAAGGAAGGGAAATAAGAAACCGGAAAATCGTTCAGGAAGCAAAGAAGCAAAACTCAGCAGCTACGATTGCAAAAAGAGAAATCGAGAAATTGAAACATGAAAAACATTGATTATTAGGAAAGTTTTTCAATAACAAGATAAATATAATGAGTTTTCCGCTACTTGAAGCTTCTTTGCCTTTCGAGGAATTTCAACCTGCGATTTTTCTTCTTCTTCTTCTTCTTCTTGTTCGTGTGTTCCGGTTTGAATGGTAATGAATATTCGCTGAGTGTTGAATGCTTATGTAATGAGCTTATTTGAATTAGGTACTTCGAAATAAGTTCATTTCAGTTACAGTCACAATACGAAAGCCGACTAAGTTGATTTCTCCATCCCCTCAAAGCATGCGCTTCTAAGAGCCAAGTAGTCCCGAGAGCGAATAGCCTATCAGAACCATAATGGGAAGATCCGCCGGTAAATCATCGTTATTTGTACTGACACAAAACGAAACGATCAAGCCCCAGCCACACAAAAGTTACCACCACTCAAATTTAATAGCAATCAACGCTTCATTTTCCTTTGCTAGGATTTCAGTCACGATCGCACTTGACTGGCCAAAGCGGCGAGCAACGATGAAAAAGGAAATGAAATGTAATTTCTGAGGTTATACAGTAAATCCGGTCAATCCGTATCTTCTCCCCTCCCACCGACCGCCGCCCGATCCCGATCATCGTGCAATAACAAGATAACCGACCCAAAAATGGTCCGATAGCGTGTACCTTTTCACTGCGGCGGCGACGGCTAACCCTCCTGATTGCCCTTGCTTGTTTGTTGTGTACTTTCGTCCTATTCAGTTCATAGTTGGCTGTGGTGACCGACCGAATGGCATGCTATGTGTTGCCTTCCACTACTACACACAACTAAATTCTATGGAGGTTAGTCTAGAGATGGCACTTTTTTTTTCTGTACCCTTCATCTTCGGGGTTTTTTCCCTCTTGCTTCCCGAAGCTGCCACAAGCACGATAGCGGAAATAACTTTCCATTATCTTCCATTTATCTTTATAGCTTTTCACCATCCGAGACCGGCAACTGGCTGGAACTGGGTAGGAAGGAAACCGAACTGACTGACTGCAGAGTTGAGCAAGTGGTGCTGGCTTGTGCGGTTCAAGTGCTTCTCGGCGGGGATGTTCGGGATGCTCTGGAAATTGGTGAGTATTTTCTCGTCTATTACGTGTGCTGCCTCCAGAATGCCGGAGGGGAAGAGATTGAAAAATGTCATGCACTCTGGTGAGCTTTCTCGTGAGTTACGGGTACCTAGTTGTCGTTCCACCGAATAATTGGGTGGTTTGGGAATTTTTGATGGTAAATTGAGACACGAGGACGCAGGTGGGAAAAAGTACACCGTCAAATTCGAGCAAAATAATGC
>JASCZW010008644.1:0-48596 GCA_034211315.2 Aedes japonicus | reverse complement strand
CACAGCGATCGGTAGCGGCGGGTTTTACGCAAGATTTTGCAGCTCAGTTTTAAACTTTGCCACTTCGAGCAGATGGCCGAGCGCCGGAGAAAGGTCGGACCGTGGGTCGAACAACGTCGCGAGAGAGCACTGTGCTGCAAGCTACAACTGAAACAAACCGGAAAACCGAGCAGAAAAATACGTCTGTCGCACACGGATGCACAGCGAGAAGTGACTGCTGACCATGCAAGGGCCTTTTTATATAATGGCATCGGGTATCATTGAATGGAAGGAAGGTGGTAACACAAAGGTTATGCGAAACAAATTTTACAAAAGGGGACGGGCCTGACTAGTTGCGGCAGACACCAGCGAGGAAATGAAATCGTCACGCTGTATGGCTTCGGATGTTAAATTCACATCACCTTATGTAAAGAAAAATGCCCTTTTCAGGGACAAAACCC
This sequence comes from Aedes japonicus, assembly GCA_034211315.2. Classification (NCBI taxonomy): domain Eukaryota; kingdom Metazoa; phylum Arthropoda; class Insecta; order Diptera; family Culicidae; genus Aedes; species Aedes japonicus. Next base: position 48,156 of record JASCZW010008644.1, on the reverse strand, counting down.
CAACCATAGAGAGTCGAGATATGGACATATATTTCGTTTGTTGGTTATTAAACATGTTTAGCCATTTACTCCGAGACGCGACCTTTAAAGCTATGCCATGTTGAGCCAGTGCGTGAGAATGTAAATGTTGATGAACGCAAGAGAAACTTCAAATTAACAAACTCTTTAGATGGGCAAATTATGTTGTTCGTCCTGAAGAGGACGGTTTTTAGTTGACGGGGAGAAAATGGTTCCATTTGAACTTGGGCTTTTCACTCGGTCTTCTTGTACAGCAGGACAGCCTGAAAAATACATCACTTTGTAGGAAATGTTCACACCGGAAAAGTTTCATCAGCTCTGCGTCGGTGTGGATGGCCAGCTGCATGTGACGTGGTATGATTTTGGTCGACGCGTTGTCACGGGTTGGTATTTCCTGCCATCTCGGGCACTTCATCGGCCAGGTATCTCACCACCGCAGCGAAATAGACGGGGGCTCCAGCACCAACGCACTCGGTGTAGAGACCTTCCATAGCAGACAGTGAATGCGAACGAGTGGTAGCTGCAATCCGGTGACGGTGCGTAGCCGAGCACTGACTCAACATCTTTGAGATCGCTGAAAGACTGAAGGAAAATTAGTTAATTTAGTTAAAATGTGTCTTTATTTGTCGTTTTTTTAATGTTTACATTTAGTTTTAACAGATTAATTGTTTAGCCAGAGGGCTCTTCATCTATGTTCTTTGTATTCATTGACTTCTGGTGTGCTTTGCTAATTTAATATTCTAATTTACATTTCATCCGTTTCGGGGATTGGTTGGTTTGAATTATAAAATTTGATAACCTACCTAACTAAAATAACTACAATTTGAAAAACCTAGGGAGGGGTACCAGGTCCCGAATGACTTAGTGGTCTGATAGAGTGGCAACGTGTCTTGTACCTATTGATAGTCTCACTAAAACGATCTTCGAGTGTTTTAATATCGGCCAGACGGTGGATCTCAGTATTTCTCGTCCGCGGAGGTGTGTTCAGGATTATCCTGAGAAACTTGTTTTGAACCCGCTGTAGTTTCAGGTGGTGTGTTTTCGCGCAGCTCTCCCAGATCGGCATGCCGTACTCGATAACCGGGAGTATGATCTGTTTGTAGATAGCAAGCTTGTTCTTCAGGGACAATGTAGACTTTCTGTGTAGCAAGGGGTACATAAGCTTCAACAGAACGTTACATTTTGTGACAGTCTTGTCAACCTGTTCCCTGAAGTTCAGCTTGCTATCTAGAAGTCACGCCAAGATAGATGGCTGAGTTGGTCCATTCCACCGTAGTGCCGTTTAGACGAATTTTAACATCCTCAGCCGGAACAAGTCTGGGCGATTTCGAGTGTGGGAAGAGGATGACCTGGGTCTTCGCTGCAGTGATGCAGATCTTCCAGTCTGTGAGATACTTCAACAGAACATTCAGGCTTCGCTGCAGTTTCGATGCGATCGCTCTCACTACCCTACCATTGTGGACGACTGCGGTATCATCGGCAAACAGCGACAGAGATCCGTTTTCAGGGAGTGGGGGTATGTCCGAGGTGAACAGGTTAAACAGAAGTGGACCTAGTATGCTTCCCTGCGGAACACCGGCGGAAACCTCCTGCGCATCAGAAACTGCACCATGCAGCGAAACACTGAATGTCCTGTTTGATAAGTAGCTTTTTACCATCTTCACCAGGAAGACTGGAAGATTGAACCGATGCAGCTTGTACACCAGACCATCATGCCAGACGTTGTCAAACGCCTTTTCCACGTCAAGAAGGGCCATGGCAGATGTTTTCGAAACAGACTTGTTTCGCCTGAGGATGCTAGTGACTCGATTCAGTTGATGTACCGTTGATCGACCGCGTCGAAAGCCAAACTGTACATCAAGCAGGATGTTGAGTTCGTCGGTAGATGCAAGGAGCCGACGGTAAATTGCTTTCTCGAAAAGTTTTGATACTCCCGAGAGAAGGCTGATGGGTCGATAGCTCTTGGAACATGAAGGATCTTTCCCAGGCTTCCGGATGGGTATGACTTTAGCTGACTTCCAGCACGAGGGGAAGAAGCTAAGTTTAAGGCATTGATTAAAAATTAATGCTAGATGTTCATAGAATTGGGAACTCAAGTGCTTGAGTTCCAAATTCATGATTTTTTAGAAACCTGGGGCCTTCTTGTTCTTCAACGTTTTGATATAGGTCGACAGTTCGTCAGCTGTGATTTCTAATTCCTCCGAAAAGTCATTGAGATATAGATGGATGTTATTTGCATGCTCGTTAACGGCAGCTTCGTGAGGACTGATGATGTTCTGACCAAGATTGTGTGAGCTGACAAAATGTCGACCTATCTCAGCAGCCTTCTCAGCGGGAGTAATCAAACGATCCTTAGAGTCATTGTTGTCTAGTGGGATCAACGGTGGAATGGGCCTAGGCTTGGTTTTTAAAATTTTTGTTAATTTCCAGAACGGCTTAGCACAATCTGGGAGGGCGCGGATTTTGTTAGCAAAATTATTGTTTCTGAGATCCACCATTCTGAGACCTTAATGATCTTGTTCAAACGATTGCACTCTGATTTTAACGCAGGCAGACCAGTACGTTGATACTGTCTGCAGTGGTGTTTCGAAGACGGATCAAGTTTTTAGTGAGACTATCAATAGGTAAAGAGTTGCTCACCTGTGTTACTTCCGGAATGTGGTGCTCCCGGGCCTGGGAGATCGCCTGCTCGATCGACTGCAGTTGCCGATCGATGTCGTCGGTTGATTCGGGGCGTCTATCGTAATCGACAGTGTTGTCGACCTGATGACGGAACTGGACTCAGTTGGCGCGATGGTAGTTTCGCCTGGTTACGGAATGCCGGTTGACGCAGGACCCAACTTCAGCCACCACCGGATAGTGGTCTGAGCTGAGCTCCTGGTGAGCGATCGGCTGGCCGATGTTGTTCCCCATGTTGGTGAGGAAGATGTCTATCGTTGCGTGGACCCCGGATCTGCTCAACCGGGTGGGAGTATCCGGGCCCAGAATGGTGTAGTGGCCCTCTTCCAGGTCGTCGTGTAGGATGGAGCCGTTCTTGTTCCGTCGTGCGTTTCCCCAGGTTTCATGTTTTGCGTTCAGGTCACCGGCGATAATAAACTGCCCATGCCTCCGAGTGAGCTTGATGATGTCGTTTCGCAAGATCCTATCTGTCCCGTTGTTTGTGCTTGCTTGTTTGGGACAATAGGCCGCGATGATGGTGATAGGGCCGACGGTGGATTCGACCTTGATTCCGATGGCTTCGATGAGTTGGAGCTGCAGACTCGGAAGCATCTGGCAGTTGATGTTGGTACGCAGGGCGATGGCGACACCCCTCCGGCGGAACTGGTTCGATCGAGTCTGATCAGGCGGAAATCTGGCAGGAACACGTTGATCTCTGGCTTGAGATGCGTCTCGGTGATGATTGCGATGTCAATGGACCGGTCGTTGAGGAAGTTGATTAACTCGATGTTCTTGCTCTTCAGCGAGCAAGCGTTCCAATTGGCGATATTGACGATTTCACGGTCCATTGAGGAACGCAATCATCGCCTGGATTTGCTCTCCACGTGTTCTGCAGGATCGCTTGATGATGATGGCCTGGGTCAGGATTGCAACGACTTCCTCCGTTGAAAGCATCGAATCATCGATCGCACCAGATGTTGCACCGGAGTACGACGGTCCTGGAAGATCGCTTTGGGATGGTTGGGTTGCTGCAGCTGCGAACCGATGTTGAACCGATGGCCGACTGGGAACCGGACGGTTTGGTGGCACTTGTCGTGTTGGGAGAGCGGGAAAGTTGTCGGTCGTGAGGGCCGGAGGCGGACCAGATCGTCGTCGATGGCCGGGTTGGTTGTTCGCTGATGATTTCTTCCGAATCGCGATGAATTCGGCCCGCTTCGGGCATTCCCTGCTTGTTGCTTTGTGCGCCGCACCGCAGTTGGCACACACTGGCTCAGCATCCTCCATCCGCTCACAGGCATCGGCTTCGTGATGTTTGCCGCAATCGACGCAGCGCTTCGCCATGTGGCAATTTTTGGTGCCATGCCCGAACATCAGGCAGTTTTGGCACTGAGTGACATCGCGGTGAATCGGTTGGTACCGGTCCCACTTCACGACGATGTGGAACAACGGTCTGATGTTCTGAAGGTCCTTCAAGCACGTCGAGTTCTTCTCGAAGTGCACCTGGTACAAGCTGATCCCGATAGCTTCTCGAGATGTCATGCCGGCGCATTTTGTTTGATCTGGACCGGTTTCGAGTCCATTGGCCTTTAGCTCGACGACCAGTTCCTCCGTCTTCTTGTCCGGAAGGCCACGCAGAACCACCTTAAAGGGTTTGTCGGCTTCGATATCGTGCGTGTAGTACTGCACGTTCATCTGCTTCAATGATTTCCTTAACAGCGTTGAAATGGGGAAGCGCCGAATACCATCAGCTTATAGCCCTGCGAGCAGAGCTGGATTGTGCACCGTAGGCCCTTGTTGATGTAGTGGTACACCCTATCCAGTAAGCCATCAGGGAATCCCTTCACAAACAGCGGCGGCAGTTCCTCCTTCTTATCTATTTTCGGTGTATCGCCGTTCTCCAGAACGGCGTACCGATTGTTAGCTAGCAGCTTCTTCGATGACAGCACATCATCAGGTGGATTTAATCGGGAACGTTTCCCAGTCGAACTAGTGCCGACGTCAACACGCGGCGGCTTCCCATACCGGGGTCGGACTGTGTATCACACAACGCGACAGCAGACAGTGCACCACGCACCGAAACGAGAGAGCGAGAAAACCGAAAAACTTATAACAGCGCGAGCGAAAAACACGACCGAACGTGTCGCTTGTTCAAACTGGAATGCCCAAATTTTTAACGTAGGACTACGTTTTTCTTTTCTATACCGGGTGCCGTTTCAAAATTTTGAAAAATGAGAGCGTTACGCAAAAGTGAAAGGTTTTTGAACGCTTATAACTCTCGTTCGACTAAACAGAATGACTTCATTCATACACCATTTGATCAAAAAGACTCACAAATTTTTTTTTTGCATGGAAATTTGAAAGAAGTTCAATTAGTATAAGAAGTTCAATTTTTCATTTGAAAATGACCTTCTTTTGCTCCCATACAAATTTGCATATCAACCGGTTGAAAAATGTGCTTTCCCTAGCAAGGTCATATGAAACGAGTAACAAATGCCTTCTTCTTCTTCAAAGTTACTTTTCCCCGTCCCACAAAAATTTCTGAACGCACAAAGCTATTGGTCGAAAATGACATCATATTTGCGCTACGCTCTGATTGGTTCATACTGCCACAGTAACCGTGCCAGCAATTGCGAAACACGTGGGAACGACCAACCAATCAGTTCATGCTGTGCATCCGTATGCTACAGACGTGTTTGCAAAGCACGTCGGTGGAAAACGCTGCCAGTGAAAAAAAATGACCAGAATCATCCCACATCACCTGCAGATGGCCAGCCACAACGATGAGGAGCTGAACAAAGGAAGAAAACCCAAGGGATATCGCACTATTTCTCCCGCGTCAATTAAATCCGTCCTTTTCATGACGACCAGCTTAATAACTAAAGAGTTTGGTTGAAGTTTTCTCTTGTGCTGTTTGTAATTCAGTTACCACGTCATGGCTGAACATAGCATTAATTAAACGCCAAGTCCCGGAGTGTATCACAAAGAACTAACGAACGAAATTGACGAATCCTGGTTGAACAAAGAAGAAGACACCGAGTGGTGATAAATCTGATAGCTCTCAAGTTAAAGTATAGGACGAACATTATAAAATGCTTCTAAAAAATTCAAATGAAATTATAATTAAAAGCGGTTTGTTGCATGATGGAAGAAAAATCCAGAAGTTAACAAGAGGGTCATTTATTATTTTGCTGAAAATGTCTTTATTGAGTAGATTTGGATTTTTCTTCCATCATACAACAAACCGCTTTTAATTAGAATTTCATTATTTTTATTTTATTTTCATATGCTTAATGTCTTTATTCAGTAGATTTGGATGTTTCTTCAATCATAAGACAAACCGCTCTTAATTAGAATTTCATTTTAAGAATTTAAAAGCATTTTAAAATGTGTGTCCTATACTTTAACATGGGAGCAGCCAGATTTATCACCACTCGGTGTCATCTTCTTTTTTTAACCTGGATTCGTCAGTTCTAGAAGGGATAATTCGAGCCGGAACTGCGACACGTCAGAAACCGACCATGTGGTTGAGTTCGTCATAATTCCTAGTTGTGCATACCGGATAAGTTGCTGTCAGTGGCAAGTAGACTAGGCATATTTCTGTTAAGAAAATCATCCATCTAGCGTGCACTAATTAAAACTAATTACTGTGGCACAATGGCTAAAGTTCGTCCCCTTTGATGCAATTTGTATCACACTGCCTTCGTTGGTACCGCCTTCTTTTGTTCAATAGCATCCGACGCCATAACATACCAGCTTTTGGCAGAAATTTTGATTCAGTCTTTCATCAGTCGTGAAGCTGTGCAGTGACTGTTGCAACGCAGCAGGCGGCAGCAAGCATCCTGCCGAGACGTTGTTGCAGAGAGAGGTGTTGATGCAGTCGGCTGTTGGTACCGATTCTCCTATCAACATCGCTGTGAGAAATATTTTTGCTGACGCCTGCAATTTGGCGGAAAAAAGCCAGCCGTAACGAGACAAAAAGCCCAAGTGGAATCGCAAACTATTTCTCCCCAGTCAACTAAACCCGTCCTTTTCAGGACGACAAAATTAGTTTGTTAACTAAAGAGTTTGTTTGGTTGAATTTTTCTATAGTGTTGTTTGTAATTGAACATAGCATTCATTAAACACCGCGTCCCGGGGTATATCACAAAGAACGTTGAACAACTAACTAACGAAATTCTAGAAGGGATAATTCGAGCCGAACTGCGACACGTCAGAGACCGGCCATGTGGTTGATTTCTTTGTAGTTTCGTTGTATTTCTGTCAAGAAAATTATCCGTCTAGCGTGCACTAATTAAAACTAATTATTGTGGCGCAATAACTGAAGTTCGTCCTCCTTGATGCAATTTGTATTACATTTACTTCGTTGGTACCGCCTTCTTTCGTGAAATAGCATCCGACGCCATTACCAGCTCTTGCAGAAAATTTGATTCAGTCTTCGGCAGTCGTAGTGCTGTGCAGAGCCACACTGCTGTAGCGACGCAGTAGGCGAGCGAACACACTGGATGGTGCACTGGTGAGCATTCGTTATCTAGAGAAGTTGGTGCAGTTGGTTGTTTGGGCCGATGCTCCCGTCAACATCGCTGTGAGAAATAAGGCTGCTTGAGCCTACGAGTAGATGGTAAAAACCCGCCCGTGACAACAACGGGACAAGAATAATTTTGAGATGTTGAGTGAAATGTCGCAGCATAAATATGGCTGCAAGTATGTCTTTCCATAGTTATCTTCTACGCGTCAAAGATTGTGGCCCTCTTAACCATCGTAGAAAATACAATTAGGGCCGTATCATAATTAAAACCAAACGGTCCTTTTAGGGCCATCAAATGCTATCTAGAGAGTTAACAATAGAATTTTCTTACATATTTACTACTCAATGCTTCAATTAGCACCATTTCGGCCTAGACGTCTATCGGCAATAATAGACTTTGAATCACCAAACAGACCACAACTACCTGCAGCAAGGTGGAAACTCAAACTGCCTCTCGATCATGCTGCCGAGAGAGCTAGCTAAACACGAGGTTTCCGATCGAACCGAACCAGTGGTCAAGAAAACCTTGCATTGAACCCAAAATGGCCCTTTTCAGGACCATCAAAAGAACTGGAAAGAGAGTTTACATGTGCTTGAGAGTGCTGGGGGCTTTGTTTTGGGGTGTTTGATTGCGAAAAATATCTTTCGTGTGCCGAAGCCGTAATGTTTCCGACATTAGCAGTGTTGTACACACATAGACCTAGTAGAAACCGTATGCAATTGGAGGTGAACGAAACCAGCCTCTTGGGTGAAAGTTTCCCTAATGACCAGTAACTCATTCGCACTACAAGGTATATTACCTGATATAGAGTATCTTGATATCATATGTCATACATATTATTTGCAGTGGAAGCAAGATGTATGAATGTAAATACCAAGACAGGCTATATCAATAGGAGTGTATGCGAATTCGAATTGGAAGGAAACCAATTTCGGCCACTCTTTAAACAATCAAGCGATCTAGATTGCGCCTTGCTTCGTAGTCCTACGTTAACTTTGCGTACAACCCCATTGGGCTGTCCCTTCTAGTTTTTTGAACTTCTGCATGTTCCCAGCTGCCTTACCAGTCTTCTTGAAGACCCTCTTCACGATTGCCCAGTAATGTTCGATGGGTCGAAGCTGAGGGCAATTTGGTGGATTGATATTTTTCTCAACGAAATCTATACCTTTTTCCGCAAGCCAACTGAGAGTGGTTTTGGCATAGTGAGCCGACGCTAAATCCGGCCAAAACAGTGGAGGTGTACTATGCTTCTTATATAAAGGCAACAATCTCTTCTGGAGACACTCAGATCGATAGATTTCCGCATTTATAGTTCCGGTAGTGTAAAAAATGGTTGACTTCAAACCACAGGAACATATTGCTTGCCATATCAGTACCTTTCGACCGAATTTCTCCACTTGAATCGACCTGTCCGCATCGCTCACATCCTCCCCAACGACGGCAGTAAAGTATTGTGGACCTGGAAGGGTTTTTGAGTCCTCCTTTACATAGGTCTCATCGTCCATCAAAACGCATGCATCCGGACGCTGCAAAAGACGCGAATACAATTTCCGGGCCCTTGTTGCTGCTCGCTTCTTCTGTTCTGCACTTTGTTTCGAGATTTTCTGCTTCTTGTAGGTCTTCAGGTGGTTTTGCCTCTTGATACGCTGGATCATTCCGATACTCGTTCCTGATTTTTTGGCCAAATCACGTATTGACATTGATTTGTTCTTCATGATTAGAGATACCACTTTCTGCTCCAGTTTCGGGTAGGAAGAACCGGGTTTTTTGCCTCTTCCTGGTAGCTCATCCAAAGAATAGTGTTCCCCAAACTTATTAATGATGGTTTTAACACTCGCATGATGAATTCCAAACCGCTTCGCCAATTTTCGCATGGTAATACCCTTCTCACTTAGCCATGAGTCCAGAACCTTAATTTTCACTTCCTTTTCAATACGCGACATTTTGAAAACGCCGAATTTGAACCGCACAAACAAGAAAACAAAAGAAAACTGACAGCCAAACGCACAGCATGCAGTGTTCAGAGCATAAAAAACCATCACAAATACATGCGTACAACGCAAATGTATGTGGATAGCTTATATTCGATACACTCCTTAAGAGTGTAACGTCATCACCCCCTTCCTTGCACTCTATTAAATTCCCTGCCATTGTGTCCCAGTTATATTATCCTTTTGTTTCCGTGCGTCTTGTACCTGTCCAGCAAACAAGTGTCTCTCATCTGCGGCTTAGTTCCTGACAGGAACTACAGGGACCGAGGATTTGGTAGATGTTGCAACCATGAGCAGCAACTAATACTTGCAATAAGTTACCTGCCTAGCCCCTTCCAAACGATAATTTGACACCTTAAACTTGAGCTAGCCACGAGTAATTGGCACCCCACTTTACTAAAATCGAAAAAAAAACATTGTTAATTACAATATTCAATATCGGCGCCGCAAAGTTTTACACAGCCTGAGCCTAACAAATAAACGAACTGATAAAAAAAAAACTACCACCGAGTTCAGCACGAGATATATATTTATATATTCGATAACGGGTGGCAACTAGAATTTTCGGCGTAAAACGAAACGTACGAAGCAACGTTGTATTCTACAAGTGATAGGAGTTTCGTGATGAGGAGCCCAGATTTGAACGGCATTTTCAAGAATACTTCGAATGAGCGAACAATAAAGTGCCTTCAATGCAAACACATCATGGAACTCGAGTGCATTTTAGCGGATGAAACCAAGCATGGCGAAAGCCTTAGCAGTGATTGCAGTGATGCGTCCGTTGAAGCTTAGCTTGCAGTCCATTACCACTCCCAACTCTTTAATTGATGATACATGGTTCAGTTTGATGGCGTTTATTCCGTAATCAAGTTTCAGTTGCATCCGAAATGTACTAAAACTCATCACCTTACATTACTTCGCTTTCATCTCCATTCCGTATGAAACACACCAACTCACTTTAGCGCTATGGTGTACGACACGAAAATAGTATATCGTATGATAGCAAGGAATTCAACAAACTCGAAGAACTTGGCGGAGAGTCAGCATTATAGACAGAATTGAAGAAATCAGAGAAAAATTCGACTGAACCTTCGAGGCCTCGGCTGGTTGAGCCATTGAAAGACATTTCCGGTGGGATCGACTGAGTATTTTTTCTGCTTCTAACAAAGCTCCAGAGCGCGTCGTCTTGGATTTGGAAAATATACTCACCGAAAAAAGAAGATACATATTCGACGTATTCAATCTCGCGCCTGCGAAGAATTGAGCTGTTTTCAGCAGTTCATTGACGCAGAAACCGGCGGCGAGCCTTACAAAGAACGTTACGCCGATGTCCAAGTTCAGTATTCCACCATGGTTCATTGTTTGAGCGGCGAGGATAGCGTCTGCGGAGAGGACTTTCTTCGTTTTATTCATCAATTCCTCCTCAGTTTTCGCGGCTTCAGGTTGCATCGAGTAGTGGGCCAACGCCAGGATACGGTCAGAACACCGCATCTTTGCTTTTATAGTATTTCTTGATGAACGACGCAACTTCCGGCAGGCATTTCGTACTACAAATTTCCTCGTTCATGGCCAGTCCGGAGCGAAAAAAGAGCGGCTTTGACATCCTCTTCTCGCTGATTGTCAGCCACAGCAGCACCTTCTTGGGGAACTTGGAGTGTGTGAAATGAACTTCACGTCGGAGCTCATTTCCATCGTGGGGGAAGTAACATACGAAGTGCCCTGCCAGTCGATGCCATCCAGGGTGAGATAGGTCTCGCCGTCCATCAACACTGCCACGTCGCAATTCGCCGAGAAAATCGAGTTGACCATCTTGTTCAGCCGCTGCCGCTGCGTCATTTCCTGCAGCTCCGAAACCAGTGGACGCAACGTCCGCTTCCTGACATGTATGTTCATGTTTGCCAGGTACTTTTTCACTGTTTGGCCGGTTGAACCGAGCTCCCAGCCAAGTGCACGCAGCGATGTAGCCACTTTTCCCTCGGTCTTCCTCTTCAGCATCCTTTCGATGCTCTGATTGTTGTCTAATAGTGCCAAGATGTTGTAGATGCCGGAACAGGCGTATCCGGCGTCAACAAAGTGCCGCACGATGTCCGTTTTCGACGCGGGGTGCCGTTCTTTGAACACACATACTGTTTTTGCCATCACGGTTAGAGTTCGACTGATAGAGCTGTCAAATTTTGTCTGCTGACTAATGGGTTACTATGATTGATGCTGCATTGGTAGTTTCGTCAGTGTGGGTGAAGGTAAATGCATGATAAATCGGCAGTTTTTGTCCATTTGTTTTAATGCAAATGTTACATGAAAATTCCGAAATCGAAGCTTTCTTTTTTTGATATTGCTACTATGAACATGCTTGGTTGGTTGGTGAAACCGATAAATGAATGATAAGTGTAGTGTTAAAGGAGTAAGTGGTGCTACTATTATTTTGAACATAACTGTCTAAAGTGAAAGCAATGCTACCTACATAGAAAATATGATGACTTACAACCACTACTATAAATTCTAACGTATAAAAGGCTCTACAAAAATATAATTTATCATGCAGGGAGTTCTTTTGAAGATTTCATGCGCATGCGAATCCGATAGTGTAAAGAGTAGATATGTGTATAAGTTCTCGAACACCGTTTGAACATTTTCGTCATCTATAAAAATTCAAACGTTTATTCATTGCTCGGAATCATATACATGTCGCATAACAGCATAGTAAGAAACGGCCGTGCGCAGTGACTGAAAGATAGAAGTAGTTGTTTTTATGGGCCACTTTGACGCTTAGTACCTATTCCTCTACCATTCCGAACGTTGACCGTCCTATGTGAAAAAACTTCCCCGTTGTAAGTACTGCCATCTTCTGCGATCGTGCAAGTGCAAATAGAACATTACGCTGCTCGTCAACTGGTCGTTGATACCACCGCGTGGCATAGATTGCATCTGCCGTTGATGTGCTCTGAAAGATTTAAGTTTCCCACAAAATGACAATTATAACTCGTGTAAACCATTCCTTACCGCAGTTACGAGCTCCGTTCCCAGTAACGAATATATGAATATATGAAATAGATTGTACAACAAAACAACAATCATCTTAAGCAGCATCTCTCGATCATCATTTGACTGTAACGATCAAGAATTGGTTGGTTGCTTCACACAAAACATTATCTGCTGTCTTACCAGTGCTAATGCAAACAATGTCATGCAAAGTTCCAAAATACACTCTCCGTATAGAATCAGCATAAATACATTGAGGACCTGTTCCATGTTCCGAGCACATCTGTAAGCCACCTCGTGAATCTGCACTATTTCAGACCACTCCTTTCGGCGCAGGAGATCGTCGGAAAACTCGTCCAGCCTCACCATTTTCATACTTACTATTTTAAACAATCCGGAAACGTAACTCTGAAGGCTCCAGAAAAAGTTATGACTCACTACAAGGAAAATGATCAAGTGCAATGTCACCAAAAGGGTTACGACGCATGTGGCGAGCCAAGACCAAAAGTTGGATCGAAATTCGTACAACAGGTAACTGAAACATTTCTTCAACATTATTCCTCAAAATAAATTATGCCCAAACAAGACTTACTCTGCTTCGAAAATTCCCTGCAATGGTGGAAGTACACCGGTTCTGAGGTACTTAACTGTGATTGTTATCGGTCTTGCCAATAAGTATGGAACGGCCATCACTATTTCGATAACGATATATATTTTGAACACCCACTCAGAGAGCTTGTGTAGATTTCTTAGCATGGTTTGCACATCCTTATGAGGGTTGAAGGCGATTTGCTGCAGGATGGATTTTATTTCGGTGTAGGTTTGTTCCAACAGAGGGCGGTGGATCAACATAATCGTAGCCTGCGGTACAAGATTACCAATGATGAGAATCTCGACTATGTTTCGCATAAAAGTGGCGAGGTCGGGATCCTGTCGAACGATGTAAACAAGTCCCGGGATCAAGATACACACGATGACCGCAAAAATGAGAAATAATCCCCTTCGCGGACTGTAGACGTGGTCGGGGTGACTCCAGAAACCGAACATTTCAAGAGTTTTTACTATGGCGCTCATCATTTTGGTTCTTCTGAGTTGCTATGCAGTTCAAGGCAAGATGTATTTCTAACTGTCGAATGATCCTATTGAGCTATTGAAAATAAAATACGTTTACCTTTATTTACCTATGCATGACTGAAGTGCCCGCTTCTTGTTGCTCAATTTTGTTGTCAATCTAATTTTAAACATCTTATGTCCGCCTACACTACGACACTTTGTAGTTTAAAGGTCTACTTCGCAATACTTTGTTGTAGTTCAGTGTCCTAGAGTCATATAACAGTGGCTTTTACCTAAAAGGCGTCGCTTCTGTAAAATTGATATCTAAAATTCTGTAAAACTGAAACTAACAGTTTTCGGCTAAGCGCAAAATATGTCGATTTGTGTGACTATTCAATTTACCTGTGCGTTGACCTTTGAGTTCGTAACTTGTGCTATACGAGATCTGAATAACCCAAACTAAATAACGATTTTCTTAGAGTGTATTGTTTACATTCGCTTAGTTGTACAGGCAGAATGTAGTAAATAGAGAAAGGGTGGAATAGTATTCAGATCAAGTTGAATATAATTATATCATGATTCAAAGATAGAAAGCAGTGCCAAAATTAAATGTAATGGGTCGCGTAATGTAATGGGGGCGAAGAAAAGTCGTACATAGCACGCCGAGGTATTAAGTGCAAATAACAGCTACCTAAATGCGTAACCAGCAACAATAAATGGCACAGAACGGTTCTAGCAATGTGAAATTTCTGTTTTACACTTCCTAAAAACCACATGTGATAGAAATCAGTTTCCAGTTAGAGGTTTGGCGGTATTTGAGCACGATCAAGCGCGCACTCTTTTGCCAATCAAGGTGGCCGATCCGTTCCTGCCTAAATCAATTGGTTTACGGCAGCTATGACGAGAACAGTGAAACAACTTCGATCTATGGTTTGTTCGGGCCTAACACAGTTGGTCATCGTGGCCCACTTCATGTTGGCCGGATACGATTGCGTAAACATCTACAAGTTTCTGGTTTTTCTGGAGAAGGGAGAGCCCATCGAGTGGAAGCCTGGTTTCACCAGTCCGTCCGTTTTAAGCGACCCGAGGATTCAATCGCCGATGATACCGCCACAATGGTAGGGTAACAAAAGCGCTTAAAACGAAACTGCAGCGAAGCCTGAATGTTCTGTCAGAATATTTCACCGAATGGAAGATTAGAATCAACGTGGCAATGACCCAGGCCATCCTCTTCCCACACTCCAATTCTCCCAGACTTGTTCCGCCTGAGCCTAAACAACACACCGGTGGAATGGGCCAAATCAGCTGTCTATCTTGGCGTCACCATTGACAGCAAGCTTATTTTCAGGGAGCAGGTAGACAAAACTGCCTCAAAATGTAACGTTTTGTTGAAGCTACTGTTCCCTATTTATCAACAGAAGGTCTACATTATCCCTTAAAAACGAACTTGCTGTCTACTAGCAAATCATACTCCCAGTCATCGAGCACGCCATGCCAGTTGGCGAGAGTTGCTCCAAAACACATCATCCGAAACTTCAGCGTGTTCGAAATAAGTTCCTCAGGATGATCCTTAACACCTCTCTGAGGACAAGAACATCTGAGGTCCACCGGTTGGCCGAGATAAAGTTGCTCTAAGAGCGATTCAGTGAGTCTATCTATTGGTATAGAGCACGCTGCCTGACAACGAATCACCAGTTCATCCGGAATCTGGTTCATCACTCTTAGGCTTTTCAAATTGTAGTTGTAGGGTAAGTAGGTAATCAAATTTCGACTAACAATGCCCCAAGGGCTTAACTGAAAGTTAATTAATTTAGAAACATTTAACACTCAAACAAAGCTGATAAGCCAATTGGGCTAACACACTTACAATGTAAATTAGTATGTAAGACAAAGAAGGAAAATAAAAAACTATTTTAGTAGTTAGATTTTCTCTTTCAGTCGAGCGCTCGACACTGAAGAAGTTTGAAAGTCGCAGACGAAATAGGCCTATCTGTCAAAACATAAGCTTTCTGTAGTGGAATTCGCTCGCGTTTATTTTTTTATAAAGTGAAGTGTAAATTTAAACTATTAAAAGAATTAAAAAAAAAAATTAATATATGATTGATTGGAACAATATAGTTCAGTGTGATTCACGATGGCCGACTCAGAGGACGAGTTTTATGGATTTGACCTTGGTGATGACAGTGCTAACTTAGGAAAAATCTCAGAAGAAGGCAAATATGATACTGTGAAAACTAATCGAAACGGTATCAAATTGCTTAACGATGGATTCGTATTTTCTAAGGATAAGAAGGTAATAATTTATTTTATAAAATTAATGATTTTTTTTAAATATTATGGGCAATTTTATAAATGTAGGCTGCAGCGAAGACCTATTGGAAGTGCGTAAACCGACGTGCTAAGACGGGAACAGAAAAATGCAACGCACGTGCTACAACAATCGAGGATAATGGCAATCACAAAATCATAAGCTCAACAAATCATAATCATCAACCTGATCCACTGAAAGTGCTGAAAGTAGCCGCTCTCAAGTATCGGACCGCTCTCAAGAGGAAAGCAGAAGAAGGGTAAGAACGTCCCGAAAAGATAATGAGGTACTGTGCTGCAGAAACTGCTATAGAGGTAAGCAATAACTAATGAACATAACCTGAAAAGAAAATCGTGATCGACATTCTATCATAACGATCAAGTTGTGTGCAATATTCCTTACAACATCTTGGCTGAGCGAAACAGGTAATACCTGGTACAGACATACAAGTCTAGTACTGGTTTTAGGTATTTGACAGTTCGTACAACGCTGTACGTTGTATGTCTGTCCCAGGCATAGATCATTGCACCGAATGTTTTAACCTCACTTTTTTGACAGTTCAGAGAGCTTGTTTACAAGGTGTTAGAATTTGAACCGCTCAATTGAAAATTTTCATTGGCTTTTTGCGGATTCTCTGAGATTAGATTCAAGAAATGATGTAAAAATAAGCACTGGTGTCTATTTTCCTGCAATTTTACTTCAATCGTAATAAATTTAGAGCAGAAAATCTCAATCCGATCTTACCGAAAATCTTCTAATTCCATGTAAACAAGCTCCCTGAACTGTCAAAACTGCATTGATGACGCCTTCGTGCAATGATCTATAAAACGATTTGCAATAATGCACGATCGATGAGAGTAACCCAAAATTCGACTCACTTGTTAGATTCTTCTCATTGGACACGTATGATCAGTGTTGGAAAAACAATTTGCAAAAAACGTTCACTTTTTCCACAGTGCAAAGATATATCGCCGAGGAACTTCGCACTCAAAGTTCGCGAACGAACTACAATCTAAAGTTCATGAAAGCGTAGAGTGAGGGAACGTTGCATTTCTCGTCGCGAAAGATCTTTTGTTTCTCCATCTCACAACGTTTCACTCGTATTCGAGATCCGATCCAACCAAATATCTCCTCGGCTTTGTTCTTTTTCTCTAGCGAGTATGTCTAGGCGCTGTTCATACGAGTTTTTATTGTTTGTTTTCAAGTATGGCTTTGTGCACAAATTACGTAACGCAGAAATACGGGTTTACTCCCCCCCTTTAATTACGTAACGCTCGCGGTACCCCCCCTCCCACTCCCCTTTTTTCAGTTGTGATAAAATTATCACAAAAACTGTTATCGTTTTTGTTTTTATGTTTCATGCTCATTTGGGTAACTTGAAGTTAGTAAAGATTGCAAACATTAGTCAATTACTTCCATTCAGGTAACTTAAAGCTATTATAAAGATAACGACAAACATTGCAATTATTGTACTGCTTTTATTTAGGTTACTGAATGTTCTTAAAACTGTTACAAATGTAGGTTCAACAAGTTTACTAAAATGTCTTTGAATTATTTAAAGTATCACAAAAAAAAATCAAAGTTTTCTTCCTACCCCTTTAATCTAGTTAACAGATTGCAACAGTTTTTTATGCAATGCATAATATTAACCTATTGCAATTATTATAATCTTATTATTATTAATTATATTTTTTATATGCTAATCAGAGTTTTCTTTTTGATCCGTGCAGTGCATGAATAAGGGCGCACTGTGTACGACTTAGAGCATCCGTATCGGGCGCAACTATCTGGCGACTAAAATACTAGCGCATCGAGCTGTCATTTTAGTTAAGTCACCGGTCGCTACTATATTTTGTTACCGTGTTCTGTATCGGTCGCTGCTAACCTAGTGCTCCTTCATCAGTTTGACAGATTCGATTATCACCATAAACATAGTCAATTGCGATGGCTCTTTCTTCATGATTTCTCTTGAAGAGACGTTCGATTTTCATGAAAAGAACCATTGGTTACGGTGGTCTCCCTGAGAACTACTGGGGTTTGGTAGAAAAATATAAAATATAAAAAATGATAAAAAATGTAATCGATTGTTGCATATTAGGCTGAGTTGAGGGACACATACCCAACATTTTTTTTTTTCAATTCATTGGTTTTTGTCAAATCAATGCAAAGGTTCAATGTTCCCAAAAAAAAAATTTCTTTTTCAACAATACATGCTTTTTGTTTTCAATAGAAGCCTCATTTGCAGTGCTTTTAGCAACAACAAAAATTGTTTGTATTGTTTGAATAATTAAAAAATTATGGGCAAGCCGTGAGTCAACAATAAAATTTGATGAACATATATAGAACAATATTTTGATCAGCGAATAGATGTACGATTTATGGAAAATTTCACCAATTGGTGTTGCAAATTGTCATAAGATACCTTTCGTTTAGTAGATCACATTTAAATAGTACGTCTCCATTTATCGAAGCTTTAGAATTTGGTCAAAAGATAGACATAATCCATTTTTCCTAAAAATTTCAGATTTCTTGCACCACTTGGCCATAAATGTGTTTCTATTATCGCCACTCCCATAAGAAATACAGGCGATTGGTCATCAAAGAGACCAAAATTTAAAACTATGACGATATTTTGTGCAGTGTTCCAGTTATGGCAAACGTGATAAATAATTCAAAAACAAAGTTTTGAATCAGTTTCGATAATTTTCCTTCAAAATGAGGTTTGAAAGCTCTAATTTGACGTATTGAAAGTGAGGTTTACCCAGTATTTTTAAAGATAGTTCTCGACTAGTATTAATCAACCCTTTTCTACTAGCTACTTGCTACTTTCCTTGGCATACAGGAAATTTTATTGATGCAAACTGGTTATTCACTTTTGATTTTTTTTTAAGTTGGATCTATTTTGTTACGTAACGATTTTAAACCCCTCCCTCCCCATATGTCACAAAGCTCCACCCCCCCCCCTTCACGCTACGTAATTTGTGCACAAAGCCTATGCGGCAGCACACAAAGTCAGTGGTAGGAGACTTCTGCTGGAATGGCGTGGACGCATTGAGGACAAATTCAATCCAATCTCCCCGGCCACACAGTCATCAGGCGAGATGTTATTTATGCGAGATATCTTTCTGTCTAGATTTCATTTCTATGAAATAAAATTTGTGGTTTTCATTAACAAATGTTGTGTAAACATAAAGAGTGAACAAATGATCTGATTTTGATTTCCTCGCGACGGTGGCTCGAGTAGAAAAAGTTCGCGATGTTTCATTCTCTCATTCCAGAAAGTTCACTCAAGAAACGTTGGCGTGTAAAACTAGCAACGGGAAGTTCCCAAGTGAAAATGTAGCGCACGATGAACTGATATTTTTGTGAGAATTCCATCACTGTGTATGATAATTTTATTTCATGTACTTTTTACTGTTATTACAGGTGTAGACGACTATCCCTCGGGTGGCACAGAGATTGGTAATTCAACGCCATCGAAAAAGAGTTACCAATTCCACAATTCCAGATCCTGTTTATTTCTCCGAAATTGACGTACAGCATTCTACTACTTACGACAACGAGCCATATTTGGTAAAAAAATTTAAAGGTTTTGGAAGGGCAAATTATGATCTTCTCAAGGGTTGCAAACTTAAGAAGATTGCGCAAAGCGAAGATCATCATTGGTATTACCTTGGATCCGTTGGTAATTTTAACTGATTTTGAATCGCCGCAAATAAATGCACCAAAACGTGCACTCCCCGATGCTCAGCAGCAGGGGTGCTTTTTTCATTCGATTAAAAACTTTTGGAAAAAGCTTCAAAAGTTAGGACTAACCAAACAGTACTCGAAAAATTTGAAAATTCAGATGGCAGTCCGGCAAACTGAGGCCTTAGCTTTTTGCAACCAAAAAATGTCGTCAAAGCCTTATCTGCAATTCGAATGTCTGCCCCACATTCCATGACTGGATTTTCGAAAAAAAAAAAAAAAACTATGTACAGGGAAAATTTAAACCGAACGGTCGACGATCAGCACCGCGCTTTCCACCGGAGTTGTGGGCTAGCGAAGAAGCAACACTCAACGGCACTCCTCGTACATCAATCGCCCTTGAGGGTTGGCACAACAAATTCAACCGTTTATTTAAAGGTGCGAACCCTTTAAGTTTATGCAGTGTACTAAGAGCGTTTAAGGTGAAAGTTAATGGATTTCAGTTGCTCTGACTTCACACCCATTCGAGCCACACCTGAATTCAAGTTGCATAGTGATATTGGTAATATCGGTAAGAGATGCAAAATATACAAAACTGGAAGTATTGAAATCATTCGACATGCAATACAAACGGAAATTGTTATTTTAGTTTTATTGTAATTATTATTCAAATTAGAGCATAAACAATGATAATAATTATACAAATCTATATAAATAAAAAAGAGTTGGGGTTTCCTTTGTCACGATTTAACTCGCGAGCGGAAGGACCGTTTGGCATAAAAAAATTTATGCAGAGGTTTTTGTGGCCGAGGAATATTGTTAAGATAGTAAGAGACCCCTCCCTCTTCGGAAAGGGGGGGCTCCCATACAAATGAAACACATTTTTCTGAATAACTCGAGAACTGATCAAGCAAAAGAACCCAAATTTAGCATGCAGAAGTTTTTGGAGGCAGGAAATGTTTCTATGGAAGTTTGAGACCCCTCTCCTCTCTAGAAAGGGAGGCTCCCATACAAATGAAACAGAAGTTTCTGCATAACTCTAGAACTAATCAAGTAAATGGAACCAAATTTGACAGGTAGAGGTTTTTGAAGGCAAGAAATGTTTCTAAAGTAACTCGAGACCCCTCCGCCCTCTGCATAACTCAAGAACTAATCAAGCATATGGAACCAAATTTGGCATGTGGAGGTTTTTCTATGAAAACTTCTTAAATGTTTCTATGGAAGTTTAAGACTCCTCTCCCATCTGGAAGGGGGAGAGAGGGGGTTTCCATACAAATGAAACACGAAAAAAATTTTAAACTCGAGAACAAATCAAGCAAGTGGAACCTAATTTGGCATGTGGAGGTTTTTGAAGGAAATAAATGTTTCTAAGGTGGTTTGAGACCCCTCTGCCTAGAAGGGGAGACTCCCATAAAAATGAAACATAATTTTTAACATAACTCGAGAGCCAATGAAGCAAATGAAACCAAATTTGGCATGTTGAGGTTTTTGGAGGCAAGAAATGTTTCTATGGCACTTCACCACCCCTCCCCACTTTAAATGGGGGGCAAATAAAAAGCAAATTTCTGCATAACTCGAGAACTAATCAAGTAAATGAAACCTTTTTAGCATATGGGGGTTTTTGGAGGCTAGATTTCTATATACATTAAAATGATTTTCTGTCTGTCTGCACTGAAAGTTAATTTTAGTTTATATTACAAAATCGAAAGTAATACTCACTAATCCATTCGTTGTTTTTAGCAACGAAACTGATTTGTTCTTTTTATGAAGATACATTCGTAATTAATTGCACGCGCAACTGTCAAAAGCACGACGCTTTTGTTGACACAGAAAGAATATTCGTACATTGTACGGAAACAATGCAAAGAGCTACGAATATTTTGTCACAAATTAAAAAGAAACGTCTCTCTGGTGGTTGCATGAAGGACCGACAGATCTACTTTATCGACTCAAAATGCAATTGACAAAAAAAGCGCAACCACGTGAAATTGTCCAGCGTTCTTTTTATTGTTTCAGACATGGGGTTCGAACCTGTATATTTGGAAAGGGCTGATTCTAAATCCGTGGTTGATCTCACTAGGCCACGCTGACTTGTGAGAACAATACTGATTAATGAACATGAAGTTATAGCTCACGACAGAGCTTCGATTTTTATTTTGAGATAGATAAATTATTTCCGCCCATACCAGCAGAAACACCATCGTGCATGAGTGCGTATAAAGAAGAAGCAGCGATTGGCTGGTCATCACGAAGATTCATTTTCGTGCATTTTTACAAAAAGGTGTAATGATAGCATTTCACCAGATAAAAAGCATTATGAATGTTTCATGCAATATACGAGACATTTGTTCTATGTACAAAATCCATGTTTACGAAACGCGTGAAAGCTACTTTACGAAAATAAATTTTCAGTGTGTCTGTCTTTCAGACCATATAATCTCGAAGGTTCTGAACGACCAGCATGAAAATTTATGAAGAGAGTTTTAGGGGCTTGGAAGGTTCTTATGATTGTTTGAGACCCCTACTCTCTCAGGAAGAAATGAGACACACATTTCTTCATAACCCGAGAACTAATCAAGCAAATCGAGTCAAATATGACATAATAGGGTTTTGAAGGCAAGAACTGTTTCTATGGTAGTTCAAGACCCTCCCCTTTCTTAAGGGGGGTCTTCAAACAAATGAGGCTCAAATAATTATTATAATCGATGACTGATGCGATGGTTCGAGAAACTAATAAAGCAAATGGATCCAAATTTGGAATGTGGGGGTTTTGAAAGCAATGATTGTATGGTGGTTTGAAACCACCCTACCTCTGGAAGGAGGACTCCCATACAAATGAAACGCAAATTTCTACCAGAAATGAAATTATCCAGCTGTCAACACAAAGACATGTGTTTCTCGGATACGAAGCATGTTTTGATACAAGTTTGAACCCCTGTTTATTCAAGAAAAAATACTCATTTAACAAAAAACCATAAACGTGCCAGTTATATTAAATTTTCCTTCATTTAGTTGCTAGCGTAGCAGTGCACGCACCGGGTTCAGCTAGTAATAAAAATATAAATAACAATAAAATTTAAATTAAACAAAATAATAATAATGTTATATTTTACATTTATCATAATTGATCTTATTATTTTGATTTCATTGATTATTATTTTCATTTATGCTTTTCTATTATAATTATTTTTGCTTCCCTTTATTATCGAGATTTTCAGCCCTGGGCCGGTTCATCTCTCGTCGTATTTAGTCACTCAAATAGTTTTTGGGTATGTTCGTTACTTGTCCGGGGTGAGATTTGAACCAGTCACTGTGGCGTGAGAGGTATGGATGTTAACCACTACGCCGGGATCGCCCCCACCCCGTTATTATTGTTTAAATAGATACCATTGAATTAAAAATCATCAAATAAATAAAGTATAGAATTATAAATGTTATCATTTCGATGATTATTATTCACATTGTTGTGATAATTATTCTTAAATATTATTAATTATTATTATAACCTCTTTTATTATTATCATTGTATTTGTCATCATAGATATTGTTATTATTATATTAACCATACTCTGAAATATATTCAAACTATTATTATTATTATTCTTATTCTTAGGATTGTTATGAATATATTTTCATTGTTTAATATATGCGAGGTTTCATGTGATAGTTTATCTCATTATTAAAAAATGCTATTAATAAATACTGAGATGATTTATATTGTTATAATCAATTTAATGTTACTGTTATTGATAAATTTAATTGTTATGATCAAGATTTAATGACAATTGCGATTATCATAGAAATGATGATCGTAAATATTTTTTTCTGAATATGCTTTTAGTTTTTGTATTACTTGTATTATATTGGATTATATATTTTAATCGTAATTCGTTGGATATTCAGAACATTAGGATGATTATAATTGTTTTGATAATAATAATTGTTTTGTTGATTTTTATGGTTATTTTGAACAAAGTTTTTACTGTTCAAATAATTATGATTATGTAAATATTCAATGATCTCTTAGATAACCATCAACATTTTGATTTATTTATGATGAATTTTAATGTTGTAGTAATGTGATGATTATTATGATTATGATTTTATTGTTATGATAATGATGATTATCATTGGGTAATTATTTTCAATATGCGTATTATTTTTTTTATTATCATACTAGCTGAACCCGGTGCGAGCCTTGCAACGCATGCATCTAAATGAATGAAAAATAAATAGAACTGGCGCGTTTATGGTTCTGAATGAATCTGGATTATAATATTTTCGTTTGCTTGTGTGTATTATATGTATGCAAAAAGGATTTGTGTCATTAACTCAACCTTGCACTGATTGTTTCTACCAGTTTTGCTTTCTGCGTGGAAACATTTCAAAGACTAACTAGAGCCGTATCCTGTCGAGTTTGTACGTAATTTTCTCTTGCATAACCTAAGATTAACTTCTTGTGCATAATATAGCACTGAGAGTAACTCAACCAATTCTTGACTAAAAATGGGTTCAAACTTCTATCAGAATATGCTTCTTACCGGAGAAATACACATTTTATGTTTTAGTTGCATGGATAATTCTCATATTTGGTTCAAATGGCTGTTTCATTGCTTTGAAGCTCTCCTTCCCTCTCTCGGCGTCTCGAACCACCTAAGAAAAAATCACTGCCCAAAAACCCCCACATTCCAAGGTTGAGTTCCATTTGAAGAACTCCAATTCCAAGAACTCAGCTTTGCAGAAATTTGTGTTCATTTGTAGCGAAGTCCTCCCCTTCTGGGCGGGAAGCAGCTTGAACCATCATGGAGGCAACCTTCTCCAGCCTCAACAACCCCTACATATGAATTTTCATAACAGTTGGTGCGATTCTCATGTTTGGTTGACATTTGTGTCTAATTTTCATGAGAGCCCACCCTTTCCAGAGAGAGGAGGAGTTCTAAACCTCATAGAAACATTTCTTGGTTCCAAAAACCCTCACATCCCAAATTTGGTTCCATTTGCTTGATTAGTTCTCGAGTTATGCAGAAATTTGTGTTTCATTGAATGGGAGCACCCCTTCTAGATGCGGGAGAGGTCTCGAATCATCATAAGAACCTCCGACTCCAAGAAATCCCTGCATAAAAATAGTAGTACCTGTTGGGATAATTCTCATGTTTGGCTCAAATTCGTGTTCCATTTGTATGAGAGCCCCTCTTAAAGAGAGGGGGTCTTAGCTACCAATAGAAACATTTCTTGCCTACAAAAACTCCACATGCATATTTGATTCCATTTGTTTGATCATTTCTGAGTTATGCAGAATATAGTTTTTCCTTTGCATGGGCGCCTCCCTTTCTAAAGGCCGGAGGGGTGTCGAACTATGATAAGGATCCTTTCCCGGACCATACACCCCTGCGCACAATTTGCACTCGGTAAGGATAGTTCTCATGTTTCGTTTAAATTTATAGTTTCGTATGTATGCGGAGCCCCTCTTTCCAGAGTAGGCGAGGTCTCAAATACCATGAAAACATTTCATGCCTTTAAAACTCGCCCATTCAATTTGGTTTTCATTTGCATGAGGCCCCCCTTTCTAGAGGCTGGAGAGGTCTTGAACTATCATAATATGCTGTCTCGGGACCTAAATACTCTTACATACAAATTAGCATGGCAATGAGATAATTCCTATAGTTTGGCTTAAATTCGTGTTTGGTTTTATGGCGGCCCTTTTCCCCGAGAGGAGGGCCTTCAAACCTAATAAAAGCTTATTTCTTGCCTTCAAAAACTCACCCCATACCAATGTTAGTTGTTGTCACATTTGCTTTATTAGTTCTCCAGTTATGTAGAAATTTGTGTTCCATTTGTTTGAGAGATACCCCCCCCTCCCTCCTCCTATGTGGCAGAAAGTCTCAAATCACTATAGAAACATTTCCCCTACAAAACTTCCATATGCCAAATTTGGATTGTTTCGATAATTTTTCTCGAGTTATGCAAGGATTTGCGTTTCCATTTCAGCATGCGATCCCCCCTTTCGGAAAAGGAGGGTCTCAAAATCAACATAAAACCATTTTTGTCTTCAAAAACCACCATACTAATTTGATGCCATTTGCTTGATAGTTTCTCGGAGGCATGCAGAATGTTGTGTTTTATTTGCATGGAGCCCCCCCCCCTTTATGACGATTCTTGGCTACCACAGAAAACTTTATTGCCTTCAAAAACTCACACAGCCAAATTTAGTTTCTTTTGCTTGATAAGTTCTCGAGTTATGCAGAAATTTGTAGCTTCATTTGTATGGGAGCCCCCTTTCCAGAGAGAAGGAGGGTCTCAAACCATCATAAGAACCTTCTCCGGCCCTAAAACCTTCTGCATACAAAATTTCCACCTAGTCGGTTTAGCAGTTTTTGGAGCCTATTAGAGTTCAGGGACAGACGAACAGACAGACAGAAATCCATTTTTATGTATATATTAGGGTGGCTCACCGTTTCTATGAAAAAACGTAAACTTGATCACACGATCCAGAGCAGCTCTTTTTGGATCATTTGAGTCCCAAACAACCGCAAAATTTGGGGACGATTGGTTGGCCCGGCTTCCCGCATTGCGTTGAAATTTGTATGGAAAGTGGTATGGGGAAAACGTACTTTTTCCATTTTCATTCCTAGAGACCCCATTTTGCTTGGATCACGCTAACTAATCAGTAAATATATAGTCATAACGTGCTCAACAACTTTGTCGAAAGATGTGCAGCGCTAAAATATCCCTTAAAAAAGTTGATAGCTTTTCTGAGATTGTTGGATCGAATTAAATACCGAAAATATTTTTTCTGCTAGCACTGCCAGATATACCAGATGGAAGCCAGATTTCAATCCGCAATAGCTTTGGCGTTCTTGTCTTATCGGTTTGGAGATGTTCAGATGAACTACTCATAACATTTGCACAACTTTATGGGTGCATTTGGAGGTCTCCCCCCCATGCCAGCAACCCTCTCCATCAATTCATAGTAATGGAATTACTGTTTCAAACTGAAATAACTTTAGTGTCTTCTTATCTTGTCGAGTTGGTTTGATTTGTTAGTTTGTTTCAAAAACATTTAATCAATCTCATATGCCCAGTTGTTGAGAGAGGTAGAAGGCTGCAATACATACTATCATTCCTCCACCATCATCTCCGAGTTTCTCATCTAATAAGTCAGTACATTCGGATGAGCTATTTAAAAATTGATCAGTCATATGCCAAACATGTCAATGATTTCGATATAAACAAATCAATCATGCGTTTGGTATGATAGATTAAATCAATAGCTACAAAACCAGGCCTATATGAACGCATAGCATGAATGTTGCATTCATTCTTCTCTAATGCCTAGACAGACTATACAACGCTAATCGGCCGCATGGAACTTCATCAAATACTTTGAATCCGATTGCAAAAACACGTACTAAACTAAAGGAGTACAACGCTGTACGTTGTATGTCTGTACCAGGCATAAAACAAAAGAAGCGCTCCAAACGAAACCGTTTTTTCTATCTGCATCTGTATGCCGAAGTGATTTAAATGCCGTTTCAGTACGTGTAGTGATGAATTGAACCTTGTATGACGTAATTTGCGTCAGGAAGCAGTGTGTATTTTAATAATATCCAGCGATTTTTGCTCTCCATCAAATATAAAGAAAGCCTATGCTGCCTTTCTACACAATTGATCATGTAATATTCACTGCACGATAATCAAAACTCGCGGTCAATTTGTGCCCACGATTATTAAGAAAGTAGCTTCGTTAGGCAAGGCTTTCAGTAGTTTCATGAAACTAAATGAATTCTGGTATGTCCTATTTATGATTCATGATGAAATATATGATTGAAGGAAGTTTTCCAGCCACTAATAATATTCCCCTGATGTCATCACGTTTTCCGTGGGACAAATTGATCTGAGTTTTGGCTGTTTTGTGGAAAGTAACATGGAGCAATTATAAGTAGAACGGCAGTATAGCAAGGCTACATGAATGTGGGAAACAAATATGATAGAAACTTTTCATTAGTTGTTCAACTTCGTTCCGTAAAAGAGGCCAAGTTCGAAGTGCACTTAGTATGGCAGAAAATAGATCTTAAACTCGATGTACCTACGAACACGTTGAAGTTGATCAATTTTCGGTGGAAATCGAAATTTTAATACTTTTTAATTTTCAGCAAGAATGACAGAAATTTAGGTAAGAGACGCGTTGGGAACTCATGTCTCCAAATGTCTAAAATAAGAGTATACTCTCCTGGTCTTCTTTTTTCTTACTTTAGTAGTTCGTGTTTCGTTTTGCCCCCCGTCCCCTCACCCACGTTGAATCATCGTCCTCGCCCAATGGTCACCAAGTCGATCGAACACTAAAAGAAACCCTGCATAACGCAAAGTACTGGCGACAACTCTCTGATGCGACAGAATAACTCCCTCCCAAGCTCCCACCTGATCCTTCCCTGAAAAATATTACCCTTAACCTCGAGTAAACCGCATGAGTAATCGGTCCATTCCTACTAGACGTAGTAGTAAGTTATTCTTGTTAAACCACAGACAGTGGTACTCTGCTCCGTAAAGCTAACGCAATTGAGCCTTCCAAATAAACGAACTGGTTAAAAAACACAGAAATTAGCTTCAATCTGTAAATTTACTTCATCGAATGTGTTGAGGAGGAATCAGTATGTACCTCTTCTTCAATTACAAGAATAAATTGAGGCAAATGCTTTTGAATGGCTCATCCGAGCGTGCCAACTCCATTAGATGAGAAACTCCGAAGTTGGGTATGCCCTCTCCATTTAACAACTGGGCATATATGAGATAGGGTAAATATTTTTAAATAGCATATCTAAATAAACCAACTCGACAAGATACAAAGCACTCAGAGTTATTTCAGTTTGAGCACAGTAATTCCATTACTATGAATTGATGGAGAGGGGCGGGTTGGCATGTGGAGAGCATCTCCAGATACACCCAAAAAGTTGTGCAAATGTTTGTGAGGTAGTTCATCTGAACATTCAAATCGATGAGACAGAAACGTCAAAGTTGTTGCGGATTGAAATCTGGCTTCCATTGATACACCGGCAGTGTTGGCAGAACAAATCATTTTTAGCAATTAATTCAGAACCATCGATCTTTTGAACACCTATAACTTTTAAAGAACGTTTAGCGTAGTACTTATTTCGACACAAAGTTGGTACGGTCATATCCTGGACTATACTTTTAACTGATTAGTTAAAGGTTCTGTGCTAACTGAGGTCTCTAGTAATAGAAAATTCAAAAAAGTATGTTTTCCCATGCTAGTTCCATACAAATTTCAAACGCAATGCGTGGAAGCCGGGCTACAACCAATCGTCCCCAAATTTTACACGGTTGTTTGGGACCCCAAATGGATCCAAAAAAGAGCTGTTCTGAAAAAATGATCATGTTGAGCCACCCTAATATATATATTTGTAAATTGTATTATAACATAAATTGAATCTGGAAACGAAAAAAAATGATAAGATTTAATGGAAACGTTCGCTTTTAACGCAGTTTTGGTCAAGTAGCAGCGTAATTTATTACGCCATTTTTTTCCCGCTAACACAAAGAAGTTTTAACTATTATTGCATTTTGCTCAGTTGTCTGTTTTTCTTTCAATATACGACAATTAAGCGTGAGACGTAGCAGTGCTACACGTTTTCCATCCGGAATCAGTTTCTTTCTTTCTTATTCTTTCTTAACATTTCAAGCTCACAACAATTTAGATTTTTACTTAGAAGATTTTTTTATTATATGAGATTGCTTATTTTAGTGGTTGTAATAAGAATATGTGACAATGAACAGTTTTATGAACAACCAATTATTTGTGTTCTACTAATTTAGCACCACCAATCGCATAATCATTACAATATAATGATCAAATGATTTTGGCCGAACGTCAAGGAGGTGTAGTGGTAATCGTGACTGCTACTAGCACCCCGAGTGGGTGCTGGGCAGCATCCAGTCGAAGTCGTGCAGGTTTTCTGACGGCGAAAATAATCTGGTCACGCCTTCCTTCGGAAGAGAAGTAAAGCCGTTGGTCCCGGTTCATAATCATGAGTCGATATGTAGGGTCCACTTCTACGCTTTGTGCGGATGTTCTACATCTCACTGTTCTTCCGCGTCGGGCGCGACTCCTGGAGCAGCATATGCATACTCACGGGTAGCGTATGGCTAATCAGTTGAAGCATCAAGAGATTGTAGGCTGTGCTGTAAAAATATGGTTTTCTAGCTTTTACTGCACATATATACCATGATATGTTGTCTGCTAACAAAAATACTTCTTGTTGTATGGGAAATAGACGATATTGAATAAAAAAACCACATTCATACTAAATATTTGTATTATTGATGAGCAGAAGTTGTCAAACTCGATAATTTTCGCGCAACAAGTTTGGGCCACAAGAACGGGTTTGAAAGACATGTTATTTTTTTTCAAACCACAGGACGGCAAACTTAGTAATAGATCTGCAAGTGTGAAACAATTTTCAGAAAAAATGTTCCATTGTTTTTTATAAATTCGAGAAAGAGAAACATGAAAAATCTCTCCAATTTCGCCTTTAGGAAGAAGAACGCAAAACATCTGCAGAATACTTGCGATGCCTTCAAAGAGATATTTTCGACAGGACTATCAAGAAGACGGAAATTTAGGAGAAAAAGCTGCGAAAGCCATAAAGTCTACCTCGAGAGCGGCTAACTCAACGGTTGGCCATGACCAAGCATTGGCACCCGCCTAATTGTGCAGAAAAAAATAATGTGCTGTTTTACCGTGTCCAACAAATTTCAATACATAAGAATATAAGGACATAATCACAAGCCACCATTTTGTTAAAAAAAATAATTTTGTTTTATCGGTTGGAAGACGGAGAAAAAAAAGAAAATTAACTTCTTCCGGGAAATGCTGACAACTCGGAGCCGATTTTCCGGGAATTGTTGATACATTCCGGGAATTTAACTTCCGGGAAATGACGTATAATCCACAAAAACAACTTAAGTACAACAGCTTACGCAAGCCTGCATCCATCTCCAAGTCGAAGCAATTCATCATTGAAGTGAAAAAGAAAAGCATCAGGCCAAGGTTGCTACCCTGTTGAACAACTGATGAGTTCCTAAAAATGAAATCAGCCAATAGCAGCATATCTGACTTCGGTGAAAATTTATGAAAAAAAAAAAATTGAAACTATAAATCCATACGTACGCTTATCAATCGTACCTTTCCATCAAATACTATCGTTTTTGCCATCAATTACATCTGATATGCATGAAGATTTATTTGTTTGTATAATGAATCATATGCCAAAAACATTTTTGAATACAAAATTTTCATCTTTTTGCTGAAGTTTGAAGGTCATTTATTAGCTTTTAATGATATAGTGCTTTACGGGAAATGATTCATCAGTTAGATCTTACAAGATATTTGGCTCCTCAATTTTTCTCGAGTGGGTTGCAGCTGGACAAAAAATCGGGAAACAGTAGCTTAGACACATTTTTGCAGTTACGAATTAAAAATTGTGTCTTCTAACATATTCCAGTCCTGTATAAAGCTGTCATATGCGCTTCTACTGAGAACCGTATACTTGGCGTAGAACTGTAAAGAACTGCATCGCCGTTTTCAATGTCTGAACATGTTAAACATCTGAACGAACATTCTATTAAAATTATTTCGTGTACCGATTTACCATGCCAAAGGTGATCCGATTGATTTGGAAAAATTTCCCAGTTGTAAGTGCTGCCATTTGCTGTGATCTCGTCAACGCCAGCAGTAGGTTATGCTGATCGGAAACCGTTTGCATATACCAACGTGTCGCGTAAAAAGCTTCTGCCGTTAATGTGCTCTAAAACAGAGGTTTCCAAAATGATTTATATAGTCCAAGCTAAAACTCGCAATCTGTACCATACCGCAGACATAAGCTCTGTTCCCAGCAACGAGCATATGAAAATATGAAGAACGTGTAGATCAACACCAGAACCATCTTGAGCAGTAAATCGCGATCTTCGCTTGGCTACAAATTTTGGGTTTTTTCATTGTGAAATTAACTAGATAAATAAAAACTTACCAGTGTTAGTGCCGTCATTGCCATGCAGATTTCGATAGCGCATACACCGTAGAGTAAGAGCATTAAGACATTAAGTGCTTTTTCCATGGCTCGAGCGCTTCTGTATGCAGTTTCCTGTAACTGCACTATCGCCACCAATTCTTCGCGGCGAAAAGCATTGCCAACGAACGAGTCTAAGCGTTCAATCTTCATTCTCACGATTTTAAATAAACCAGATACATTGTGTAGAAGACACCAGAAGAAGGTATGTGTTGCGATCAAAAATACCACTAAATGCAACGATACTACAAATGTCACTGCCACAGTAGCCAGCCACAAGAGTAAGTTGTATCGATAATCGAATATGATGTAACTAGAACAATTTAAACTGATCACTCATTTCTATACAAACAAGATGCACTACTTACTCTGCCTCGAAAATAGATCTACGTAAAAAGGAGTGAAGTACCCCAGTATCGACATACTGCACTGAGAATGATTACTGGAATGAGACAATAAGTATGAGCAGGCAATACACAATTTCAGAACCAATATATCCCTTCAATAACCACGCAGCAGAACAATTCCGAGTAAGGCGCAGCAGATTTGCAAGATCCCGGTGAGGATCGGTCAGAGAAGCTTCCAGAAGAGGCGGAATTAATTTCTATCCGAAGGTTCGCTCCAACAGCTGGCGATGGATCAGCAGTGAAAATCACCGCCTGACAGGATAACGACAAAGCTGAAGCAGACTGGCTTCTATCAGGCGGCGTAAGGCAGGAGAGCAATGTCGTGCTCTTTTCGAACGAGGATACTGATTTCGGTATCATCAACCACACAGCAACTGCAAATGTGAGGAAATATGGCTCTTCGTGAGTTGTAACTTTATGTAGCTGGGTTCACTCCAGAAACCGAGCACTCGGAGGATTTTTACAATGAGACTTCATGGTTTCTACTTCCGACGACTTACTTTTCTGAGCGGTTGAAGAGAGGACATTCCCAAGTGTTTTCAAATGAAGGCAGACGGTTTCAGAGGAACACGTGTATCTAATAGAATAATCATCAACTAAGGATCATTACAGCTGTTTGGTTTTTTTGATGGCGAGCGCCTAAGTCATTAAAGTGTAACCACATTTCGATTAGGTCTTGCTGGTTATTAAACTGTCAAGTCGTGCAACCCAGTACAGCGTGACGTGGAGAATGATTATGATTATGAGCAGAGGCACTCTTAGTTGTTTTCATTGATGGTATGCATTTATCTACATAGGGAAAACGTTGGTTTCGGCAAGGTTTACTATTGTCGGCAACTGAGATTCAAACCTCTCATTGTATATATCTTTCCATCAAAGCAAATGAAAGTGCTGTTGTTTTAAGGAGTGTATCGTATATAAGCTATCCACATACATTTGCGTTGTACGCATGTATTTGTGATTGTTTTTTATGCTCTGAACACTGCATGCTGTGGCGTTTGACCGTCAGCTTTCTTTTGTTTACTTGTTTGTGCGGTTCAAATTCTGCGTTTTCAAAATGTCGCGTATTGAAAAGGAAGTGAAAATTAAGTTGTTCTGGACACATGGCTAAGTGAGAGGGGTATTACTATGCGAAAATTGGCGAAGCGGTTTGGAATTCATCATGCGAGTGTTAAAACCATCATTAATAAGTTTGGGGAACACTATTCTTTGGATGAGCTATCAGGAAGAGGCAGAAAATCCGGTTCTTCCAACCCGAAACTGGAGCAGAAAGTGGTATCTCTAATCATGAAGAACAAATCAATGTTAATACGTGATTTGGCCAAAATAGCAGGAACGAGTGTCGGAATGATCCAGCGTATCAAGAGGCGAAACCACCTGAAGACCTACAAGAAGCAGAAAATCTCGAAACAAAGTGCAGAACAGAAGAAGCGAGCAGCAACAAGGGCCCAGAAATTGTATTCGCGTCTTTTGCAGCGTCCGGATGCATGCGTTTTGATGGACGATGAGACCTATGTAAAGGAGGACTCAAAACCCTTCCAGGTCCACAATACTTTACTGCCGTCGTTGGGGGAGGATGAGCGATGCGGACAGGTCGATTCAAGTGGAGAAATTCGGTCGAAAGGTACTGGTATGGCAAGCAATATGTTCCTGTGGTTTGAAGTCAACCATTTTTACACTACCGGAACTATAAATGCGGAAATCTATCGATCTGAGTGTCTCCAGAAGAGATTGTTGCCTTTATATAAGAAGCATAGTACACCTCCACTGTTTTGGCCGGATTTAGCGTCGGCTCACTATGCCAAAACCACTCTCAAATGGCTTGCGGAAAAGGGTATAGATTTCGTTGAGAAAAATATCAATCCACCAAATTGCCCTCAGCTTAGACCCATCGAATGTTACTGGGCAATCGTGAAGAGGGTCTTCAAGAAGACTGGTAAGGCAGCTGGGAACATGCAGGAGTTCAAAAAAATTTGGGCTCAAGCGTCCAAAAAATGCGATGCAACACTTGTCCGGATCTTGACGAAGAGCATTCGATCCAAAGTTCGAAAATTCATGAAGGAATAACTTAAATTTCATCCGGTCATCATAATGTTCAAGTTTAACCTCGTACAATAAAGGATCAATTTTTTGTATGAATAAAATATCGGTTTTCAACATAATTTGAAAGAAAGATTGTGGATAGCTTATTTTCGATACACTCCTTACGCACTAAAAACGCAGTCGCTTCTCCCCGTCGGACGGGAAACATCGCAGCAAGCCGTGCTTTGCAAATGACGTGTTTTGCTTTTGCTGCGTTATTTTCGCGGAAATAAATTTAAAAATTATTCCTTTTTGCAACTCATAGTTTTCCGAGTGCTTTGCGTATGACGTTGTGAATGATATCCCTCTCTTAGTGTGTCGTGTTTCTTTAGGTGGATTGTGCGTCGGTAGTTTTTCTCCAATTTTTTTTGTTTTTTAGTGCCACGCTCCCGCATCCGGACGAGCTTTCCAGCATCAGATGAGGAACATTGGTGAGGTCGTTTAATATTATCAAAAATAGTACCTTAACTTTATACACGCCAGGATCAAGAATGTCCATTTTTGATTCTGAAGTGTGAAAACTCTTCACATATCCATTTGAAATGTGAAGATTTTCATGGCAGGCTTATGTTATATGAAGATGACCTCAGAATGTAACGTGTATGAACAGGCATTCTTGAAATGGGTCGTTGGATTCTTCAATAGAGCTGTCACCTTCAATCTCCAGGGCTAAAAAATGTTTGCACATAGTGATTACATATAAATTACTGAAGAAATGCAGACAAGTTTCTTCCATAAAAACACTGCCGGTCAGTGGGAGATTGATTGCAAACACACACACGCACACACACGCACACACACAGACACACACACACACACACACACACACACACACACACACACACACACACACACACACACACAGACACACACACACACAGTCACTTCTCCCCGTCGGACGGATTTTCCCGGCCACCGTCAACCCGCCGGAAACGAACCGATCCAACAACACATCGGTTCGAGGAGACACGAGGGGATCTCCGGTGGATAGTTCCACGCCGGTTCGTCAACATACCGGTACGGCAAAGTAACCGCCATCGAAGTGGCGCGCGAATCGCTATAGCACTTGGCGCCATTCCATTCGCCAATTCACCATTGATCGCCATTGAGCATATCGTCAATCGAGATCCTCGAACCCGTCGACAGGTCATCGATCGTAAGCCAACAATATAGCTGGTGAGTCAAGCCCTTCTTAACTTTGGAGTGTGGCGTCCGGTGAGGGCGCCACGGAGTGATTTTTTGCTAGTCTAAGACATGCGCTATTATTAGTTCCGAGTTTCGTGCCACGCTTTCCGGTCTCGTGAATGTAGGCCGCCTAAAATTCAGTTTGTCGCAGGGGCACAGACTCGCAAGGAGCTGCGTTGCCGGTTCTGTGACGTCACGCATCATCGAGTGGAATACAAGCACTTGAGCACACTAGGTAAGTTTAGAGAGAGTGAGAATAATCGCACACAGAAGGAGAGAGGGACGAACAAACACTATAATACGATGCGAAAATTACAATACAACAATAAATGTTTTCTGTTAGCGCTACAAAAGCTATTTAATTAATGAAGATATTTCCATCACTTCGCGTCCTCCTTGGTGATTCCGTTCTCTCGTGTTTGAATTCTGTATGTTGGGAGCGGAAAGTCCGCTTGAAGATCGGCGTGACGTCTAGTGTGCGGGTGTCGAGACCACCTATGATGAAAAGGAATCTCTGGTAAATGGAGGTTTGAGTACAGAGCGTGTTCTTCGCGGTTCTCGAGTGACTATCGTGAATGTAGTGTGCGCTACAACGTTAGGGTTGTCCACTTGGTCGTTTTATGTTACAAACCAGCTGGTCTGATCCAAAGATTTTATTTAAATGGACTCGCCCTTAGGAAAGTCTCAACCGGGCAAACTTACATTGGGCGTGTGGTCTCCCTTCTGGAGTGGCGCTTAAGCCACACGTCTTAAGAGCCGGATCGTTCGGGAAGGCTACAGACTAAAAAGGACCGATACGCGTGAGAAATAAATTTATATTTTCCTCTGATTTGGTCAGCAGGATACCATCATGTGCTGTATTTAATATATCTCGAGTACTTTTTCAAATGCACGTAAATAAGATTTCGATGAAAATGAGAAAATCAGCATTGAAATTTTTAGGATTTATTTTCATTCCTATTTGAAAACCAGACATGTTTATCCCACTCAAATTCCACTGAATGACACATTGGTAAAAGATATTACGTCACTGTGCTTAAAAATTACACTAGGAGTGAAAATTTTGTTTCATTTAGAAAAATGTTTCTTACAACGGTCTGCAATAAAAAAAGATAATACGTCATTTTGATAAGTCAGTATGATAGATGGCATGTTACTTGCGTCAAAAAGATACGTCATTCTGCGAATGACAATGTTGATACGTCGAAAGATTACGCCAATTGTCAAATTTCATAAAGATACGTCGAAATTATCAAAATTATTAAAAACCTAAATTTTTAACCTTCTGATATGAAACCTTTTACCAACAACCAATATGCAACTAGCGATTTGAAATTGGTTCACTGTTGTAGAACCCCTTGGTCCGAAGTACACCTTGAAGCCAGCACCTTGCTGGACATATTTGCGCCTTTGTTTTGATTTGCTGTGTTATTTTGACAGAATATTTGAGAGTGTGTTCGTGTGAGTTCATTATTAAGGGCGTATTATTAAGCTTGGGACCGTGCCTGGAACCGTTGTGCTAGTACTGACTGAACAAAGAAAAAAATCGTATTTGTTCGGGACCTACTGATCTTAGAGATAGTCTATGCTTTTACTTACGCGTCGTTAAGAGGCATTCAAATGATATAACAATGATTCGCAAGTTACTTTTCAACCCAAGCGGCTTATGTACATGATTCCAAAAAGGTGCAAAAGTGATTTTACACTGTTTTGTAAAAAGTTAGTAAAAACTTTCAGAAATAATCCATCAGAAAGTTCATCATATGTGGGCATATATACATGATTTTTTGATAACATGCCATGAACAACGCGTTTGTTTACATTTTGTGACTTACGTCCTTTGAAAAGTACCTGAGATATCATGGTGAATGGCAGAGACTATCGCTTCGTTAAACACCCTTCTTCATTTGGGACACTACTCTGTTACACGATGAAAAGCACACTCAATTTTCTAAAAAGGTATCAGTCAAAAATAGAGTAGATCCACTTTTTACGAGTATTGAGTAACTTTTCCGTGTGAGAAAAAAGGATAGTAATACGAATGAAAGAGAGGGTGTTTTGAGCGTGTGCGATGGTTTTAGTAATCTAGTTGTCACAAACATCGTTGTCCGCTAGAAGATATGGCTCCAGCATTGCTTCGGAAGCGGATGCCAGCCGCGCGGATTATCGATTTTACCGACCCATTGCCACTGCAAAAAGTAGAGCGGGGAGCGGAGAGCGCTTGGTTCTGGCTTGTAGATGAGCAAGCGCAGGCGATTATTTGCGAGCCAGACGCGCAATCGTGAGAAAACGGACGAGATAGAAAAAAACTTCGTAACGAGAGAGCGAACAACAAAACCGGCACGTACAAGAGAGTCACGAGAATGCAGAACAAAGCAAATTTCATAAGAGAGAACGGACTTCAGTTATAAAACCAGCCACCGACAACAAAGCAAAATACATTTGCAGCTGAGATAATCATGCAATGAAACCTAACGAAATGAAAAGACGAAGACAGTTTGAACTATTTGTCACCCGTTTTTGGGGATCCGGAAAGGGAGCACCATATTTTCAACCTGTTCATCTGCAGATTTCTATAAGAGCAAAAGTAGGTCATTTTTAAGTGAAGCATTGAATTACCTATACTAATAACACTTTATTGAAAATTTAATCAAAAATATTCGTATATCAAATGGTGTATAAATGAAGTCATTTTGTTCAGTCAAACGAGAGTTACTAGCCTTCGAAAATCGTTCGCTTTTACGTAACGGTCTCATTTTTCAAAATTTTGAAATGGCATGACGGTATAGAAAAGAGAAACGTAGTTCTAAGTTTAAAAAAATCGATTGTGGTTTCCACTCTTCTTCAGCTTTCACTTGAGTGCCCAATATTTAAAAACGGTTCCGAATAGAGGTAAATACACAATGTTGCACACCTAATATATCAACAAAATCCTGACTTCAGTCTCTGGAAGAGCTCTAAAATTCCTTATAGAGACCAACAGAGCAAGAATATTCATATAACACGGCTGTAACATTTACATTTGAAAACAACAGAGTGTATTATCGTCAATGCAAACGTAGCTTGCTACCGTGTTATTGTAAGTAATCGTGTTGAAAAAAAGAATTTTTTTGTCAGAGTCGACGAGTTGCAATTCCTACTCTCCCCATCCAGTTCGCTTTAATAGGGTGCCTTGATGGTGCCTCCCATATCCCAATGCACAGTGGTTCCTCCATATGCCATTAAAACAAAACAAAGTTACTTCAAGGAATATACGTTCCTACCTCAGTCGATTGCCGAAAATGTATATTTCAATGTTCAACACTTAATTTTGATGATTTTGAACGGAAGTTTATGAAATCGGGTCGTAAATGTGAGTGCAATTTATGTTCAAAGCTAGACAGTTAATAAGTATCATCAAGCATTAATTTATTCATCAGTTCAACATTTTTACAACTTACAGTATGCATATATTTTTATGATTATCTCTCTTCATTAAAGTTAATCTTGAAATTTTGTGTCAACAACAGTGTTGATATTCACAATTTTGTTAAGTAGAAATGCACTCAAGATAGTGTCAATTTTGACAAGATAAAAATGAATATATGTAATTTTCCTTCACCAAAATATATTGGCTTCGACTTGTAGTGAGATCTTTGCTGTTAGTATAAGTGGCGTATAAGTGGCGTCTATCAATTACTTGCTTTAATTCTTAGAACGAATGTACATACAATCATTGCCATACAGGGTGCGGCAGAAAATAATGCAAAAATGTTCAAACTTGAGTATTGGGTTAATTCGTGTAGCTAGTGACTAATTTCTGTCGAAAGTGTATTTGTTTATGTTAACTTTCAAGTGCTGCATCCAAACATTCTATTTGTTTTATTGCAAAATCGTCAAAATGTTCGCGAAAGAAGTGATCACTAGTTTGTTGCTCGCGGTAGGGTGCCATTTGGCCACAGTTTACCCCATAAAAAAGTCCCTGCAGGATGGTCCTAAGCAGCGGAAACCAGGAAGCAGACGTCCGCGCTTTGCACGCACGCCGAACGTGATCAAATCGGTCCGTGCAAAAAATGTTCGCAACCCGGTGCGTTCCAGAAGAAAACTTGCAAAGGAAGCCAATATTTCAGAGAAATCCATGCGAAGAATCATCAAAGAACACCTGCATGCATCTTCCAGAGCCAGAGTGAAACGCCACTTGATCACGGACCGGGTCAAGGAAATACGAGTTACTCGTTCCAAGAGTTTGCTTTCCTTGTTGAAGAAGGAAAAAATGATAATCCTGTTCTCCGACGAAAAGCTTTTCAGCATCGATGCTGTGGCCAACAGCCGCACGGGCCGGTTCATTGCACTGCAGAAAATGGAGAACGTTCCGGAAAAAGTGAAATTCAAATTTCAAACCACACATCCGGCTGGTGTTATGATGTTTGGCTTGGTGGTGTCCAACGGTTTGAAAATGCCGCCTGTTTTAATTGATGCTGGAGTTTAAATCAATACCGGAGTGTATATCGGTATTTTAAAGGACCAAGTGCTTCCCTGGGTGAAGGCCAACTTCTCCAAGGACCAAAACGTTGTCCTACAGCAGGATGGAGCGCCGTGTCACACGTCCAATCGAACCCAACAATGGTTGAACGATAACGAAGTTTTGCCCGAAAGATTTGTGGTCCCCTAGCAATACAGATATTAATCCGTTGGATTATTCGATTTGGGCATATGTTGAAGCACGAGCCTGCAAAACATCACACCTTAGTGTGAAAGCCCTGAAGTCAACCATAACACGCACATGGTAGTCAATGTCGGAGAACTACGTCCGAAAGGCATGCTCTGGCTTCCG
The DNA here is from genome assembly GCA_034211315.2 of Aedes japonicus. Lineage (NCBI taxonomy): Eukaryota > Metazoa > Arthropoda > Insecta > Diptera > Culicidae > Aedes > Aedes japonicus. Next base: position 8,366 of record JASCZW010008644.1, on the reverse strand, counting down.
GCGTCGGGTCGAGAATGTGCTTCTTATTAACCGCCACCTTCAAGAGATCAATTCCCTTCCCCATCATCAATCCCTTCTTGCCCAAAATATTCCTCCCCCCGCCGATCTTCCTTGCCTCAAACTCCTCTCACAGCAAACTCCCTTACTTCCTATCAACATCCAACAAAACCCCTCCAGTGACCTCATACACCAGTTCTATCTGGAATAAACGGAGCTACCCAGAGTGGAAAGAAATTATCCAGGCCTCGAGTGGAAGAAGATCTGGATGAATATATCGTCACGAAGGCTACCGTCCAACCTGCGCATGGACCTGTATTTTTTAATCAATGAGAAGACGGATCATCGTAGGTTATTAAATAAAATCGGTCGTGCAAGTGACCCTTATTGTCAGTTTTGTCAGGTGCCCATCGTCGAATCACTACGACACAAATTCAGCGAGTGCCCTCGAGTAGCTGCAGCATGGGCACACATCCAACGAAAAGTGACGATGATTTTTAGCGGGTGGCAGCAGCTAACCTTCGACGATCTTCTGCGACCCATTTTGGGAAATGTAGTACCAGCGAGAAAAAACGAAGTGCTTAAAATCTTCATCAAATACATCAGCTTTGTTAATTTAAATGTTAATGATAGAATCGATGTTGGCGAACTAGACTTCATTTTGAGGCTAGTTGATTAATGGACTAGTATTTTATTTTATTTAACTTCAAACTAAATAAACAATATTTAACAAGAAAAAAAAATAGAGGAAACATTGAATAAATTTGTTTAAAAGGACTTTATAAAGATAACTGCACTCGAAAATGTCGATATTATTGCTTGAATTAGTTGAAAATGGGATTTTAAAGATTTAAAACAAATTTTTGCATTATTTTCTGCTGCGCCCTGTACGTGAAAACAACTTTCCCCCTCGATTACCCTCACCGAATGTTCAACAAAACTTCCTTAAGAATATTTACTTTGACGTGTACTGAGTTCTAGCTACACATTTTTGCGCCATGGTTGGCTGGGAGTCGTATAGACTGTTAGTGTCTTATAGATAATTATAATTATAAATACACGAATGATTAACCGTCAATTCAAAATGCGTGCAGCATTCAACCAACTTTTGTCTGCGTCCTGTTTTTACATTCAATTTAAACTGATATTATCATTTTTTTCAATTTTTCGCACGGAAGTTTGAAAATGCACGGGGTAGAAAACCCGATCCCGCTGACCCTACAATCGAAAGAAAGGTAAGGGACTGTTTCAAGCGTCATCCTTCAGCATCAGTCCGAGATGTGGCGAAAAAGCTAAATGGTCAAATCTACGCGAAGGAGTGTCTGCAAAAAATGTTGTTACCTTAGATCAAACAGCATAACAAGTCTACAATCTAAAGACCTGATCTTGCTTCCTGCCATTACTCGAAATATGCACTAGAGTTTTACAAAAGGAACAGATTCGTATGTGCACCAATGGAGATAAATCCACCAAACTGCCCAGAGATTCGCCCTATCGAAATTTTCTGGCCTTTGACGAAGACGAAACTGCAAACAATCATGAAACCAGCGAATAGTGTTGAAAAATCGAAGAAAGATTGTTCAAAAGTGTTGAAAATGGTAAGAGAAAGCACTGTGCAGAAGCTTATGACTAGTGTTCAGGGAAAAGTTGAAGAACTCGCCAATCCTACGAAAAGACCCTGGAAAGAAAACATTGTTATTTACTATTTTTGAGAATAAAATAATCAAAAATCACAGTATGGCCTTTTTTATTTTAGAAAGAAAGTTTATTTATATTTTTTGGAACAGTCTATATATCTAACACATTGTTTAAATCCAAAGTGTTTAAAACTGAGTGCGATCTATTCTGTTTTAACGCGATTTCCAAAGTTTTAGATTTTGTACTCATGCACGATAGATGAAACTTGTTGCATTAAATTTGGTCAACAATTGAGATCACATGACCAACAATAGACACCTAGGCAAAAGGAGTAAACGTCGTTAAGGCTCAACTCGGATTTATGTATTTTCGAAATAAAAAATCGTCCTCGTCCATTTATTCATTTGACTATTTCACAAACATGGACGCGAGCTTTTTGTTATCTGAAATGATGCGTCGAAAAAAAAACTGCCTTTGAGTTTTTCGCATCTATCCGAGTTGAGCCTCTAATCGATGAAGATCTGAATATTTTAACCTATCAATCATGGTACACCTTGGATTACAGTTTGACATTACCACATGTTTTGTTGTTTGACAAAACGTCTTTAAATTCGGTTGAATTATAAAATATCTATTATTTTACAACCGATAATCAGCAAATCACGAACGGTATGCACAATTCTTTTATAAGATAACTCAAACAATAGCATTTAATTTCGAAAAATATGCGTTTGTTTCAGAATATTGGAAAGTGCCTTCCATCTCCGGAATGCATCTTTTGACATTTAAATATCTGATAAGCAATAAGCATCGCATAACAGCTAGTCAGATGCAGAGAAATCCACGACGGAGATATCCGGTTGGGTTTACTCCCCCTTGTCACCCCTTCCTTCTGACATAAACTCTGTCAGGCCAAGGCATGTTCCGAAAGTGCGGATGAGCATGTGTTCTCCTTGTATCCTCGTTGGACAGGGGTGAGAAACGGTATGATGGCCGTATGTGGTCTGGACAACATGGTCCAGAGTATGTGCCAAAACTTGGACACGTTGAACGTGGTGAGTGCGGCTGCCTCCTAGATCGTCCTGTAGTTACAATGCAGGTACCAAAGCGACCAGCGCCATACTGTTGCCAAAGGCGCAGAATCGTGATCGAAATAATGTTGACCCCAAAAACTATTTTTTTTCGATATAGTTTCATCAGCAAAGTTTTTCCATGAATTATGCTACATATTATGAAGATACAAATGCTGTGATTAATCACCCTAGTAGTGAGATTTTATTTCTAAGTTGTGCATATAAAAGTAAATTCCATCCGGTAAAGTTTGCTGAAGCCTTCGTGCGCCTATCTATTGGTTTTGATGTAGATCTAGGGAATTTTATGTTGATCATCCCTTTAATTCAGTAACGTACTGAAAACAACTAACTATCAAGTCTACAGGTAGATGGAATAACGTAGTTGAAATAGAAGACCGATAGCACAATTATTCTAGCTAGAATTAAAGAAAATCTCGCAGGAAGGATATTGAAAAAGGCTTGTGCAAAGAAAGTGACCAAAAATTAGCTTTCTCCAGAGTAATTTTCAGGTACCTAAACTTAAAATGGCTTGTTCTGTGTCAGTCTCTTAACAAATTTGCACAAATCATATCGCAATTCAGAATTGTTCAAGTCTACTATCTACCATATATGATAACTCTCCGAATTAATTGACATTGAGCATGCAAACAGTAAGTTCCTGCTCCATGGATGAACATCCGATCAATATTGTAGTATTTGTCCGCGTTTACAGTTGCAATTATCATTCTATTACCCCCATTATATAGGATACCAAACACAAAATTGTCCCCACTTTTCTACATTACCTGGAACTATATTTGTCGGCCATTTTGCGAACAATTACTCAATCTAGATTGTGATAAACAAATTTAAATGCCATTCATGGTTTCTATTAGATTGACAGAGTACATTTAAAAGACCTCTCCGAGTTCAGTTGATAACAACATGGCAGTCCAGTATGACAATTCCGCCAAGCAACATTCTCCCGCACGACTGCCATGCGATCCATTATCAAATTGCTGCAGATGTTGGGTTTCTGGACACAACCCTACCAAGCTCGCAACTCCAGAAAACCCTTGTTTCACATATTGATGTACATTGTTTGGCTCTTGGGACCGGGAGTCATCTACATTGTTCGACACCTGTCCAACTTCAAGAGCAGCACCCGAGCCGCAATTGAGTCGATCGGATTCATCAATGGGATTCTGCTGTCGGTAAATGTCATCGTCCATCGGCCTCTGTTGCAGCGGACATACGGCGCTGTTCGTTCGGTTCTGCAATCAATTCCAAAAGATTTAAACAAAGATGTGCAGTCGACGGTTAAACATTTTGAAACATCCACCGATTTTTTCTTCAAAATTTATATTATATTTCAAGCGATAGTCGGTATTGCTTACACTTTATCCAATCCAATTTTAACCCTAATCGAGTATCTACGAATTGGTAGTTTACCTCCATTGCATGGAATCTTCGAGTCTGAGTAAGTATGAATAAAAGTGGTTTGAAATATCCATGCATTTACCGAAAGTCTTTTTCAGTTTCTTTTTCTTCGAGTTTTCATCCACCGTCTGGTTATGGTTGCTTCTTGTCGTCATCTGTGGACTGACCATATTCGATTTGATAATAGTACTCGTTCTAGTGAATAGTTTAAATTGGAGTCTAATTCACCATGTGATAGGTTTGTTCAAGTTGGTGTGCATCAAAATCAAGCGTTTGGATGACCTTTCTGATGAACACGCAAGACATGAGGAACTAGTCGAGATAGTTCGGCTGCAGGAGATTGCATATAGGTATTGTTCTGTTTTATGATATTTGCTATAAATATTGATTATACTTAATTGCGTCTAGGAGTGCACGTGCTATGGAAGAAGTACTCAACGTATATTTGTTAATTCAATTTAGCACGTGCGTCATTGCTGTATGCATGACAATGATTACGCTCTCCATGGTGAGAAGACAAACGCTTGATACTGAAACGTTGAAGAACCGATTATTTTTGCAGGCAAGTGACGATCAGGATTTGTTGATCAAATGAGCCTCATGATGGCGTTCGTTCTTTTCCACATATTCGTGTACTCGATGCTGGGAACGGAGCTTATCGTTGTTGTAGGTTTAGATTTTATCTCAACGCTCATTATCTTACATCTGTTTGAAAATACACCAATTCCAGAGCACTTCGGTGGCGGACGCAATATACTGCACGACCTGGTACCAATGGTCAGTTTCCGAGCAACAAAATGTACTGTTCATACTGGGAAGATCGCAAATCAAGACATCACTCACCACTGGGAAGTTTTTCGACCTCAGTAGATCCACGTTTGGAATGGTATTTCCTACTACTATTATTGTTTGTTCTTTGGCACACTCATATCAAATCAAAATCTTATACATTTCAGACCTTACATTCAGCGGTGTCACATTTCACGGTGGTGAGACAAATCTACGATTCACAATCGATCTGAATTTTAACACAAATGTATACGACCTCGTTCGGCAAACAAAAACTGGATGGGTGATAAACTTTTGTACGATTTGTTTTCATAGAAAATTAAAATATTTTAAAATAGTGAATTTCAAGCAGTTCTCATCGAACACGTTTTCTTTTCAACGAAGGACGTAAGTTTCTGTTTTCTATACCGGACGGCATTTCAAAATTTTGAAAAAGTAGAGCTTACGCTAAAGTAAATAGTTTTCAAAAGCAAACAACTCTCTTTCGACAGAATAGAATTACTTCATTAATACACCATTTTATCGGAAAAACTTACAAAATTCTTGCATTACAATTTAAATTACGCTCTCTCATTATAAGTAGTTCAATGCTTTACTAAAACTGTCCTACTTGTGGTCCCTTCAAATCTGAATACGAACAGGGTTAGAAAATGTAGCTTTCCACACCAGACGCTCAAATATGGAAGCAAATGGTTCGTAATTGTCTTCCGTTATTAATTTTATTAAACTTCGGTCCATATTTAATACTGCTACAGCCAAACCATTCAGGTAAGAAAAAGTTTTGCTTTGTCGACGGTGTCCTCTTTTATAACTGAGGCCCGACCCATTTTATGAAACTTTGTTTCCTGCTGTATTCATGTTAACTTCTTTTTTCCAGACTGTGCTAGTCAACGATAGTATATAAAACGGGGAACGAACCTCAATGATTTCATTCCAGTTCGATCAAGCGACACGTACGGACGTGGTTTTCGCTCTCTCGGTTCGAAGTTTTTTCCTCGTGTATCCCTCTCGTTCATTTTCTCGCGATTGCGTGTCCGGCTAGCGACATATCGCCAGCTTGTTAGCGGTGGCAAGCCAAAAAGAAGCTTTGCAAGCGTGTGCAAGTCTCGTAAAAGTCAACACGTGGTGACAACCACGCCGGCGGCATCAGCTCCCGCGATCACACTGAGCAGCTCCAAGTGGCAACGGCATGACGACGCCAATTCATCGGATCCCTACGCCCGATTACTAGCGAGTAATCGGTTTGCTCCGCACCCAGTACAGGAGGTACCGAAGAAAGTGAAAATCCCACCGCTTTTCACCACATCCAAAAACATTGCGGCATTCAAAACTGAGCTCGCAGCAATTGAACTTAATTTGCTGTTTCAGCTGTGCAGTACGGGCACAAAGATAATGTTCTCGGCTGCAGCTGAGTACCGTGCTGCTGGCGCTCATCTGATCGCCAAGCAACACTAGTTTTATACTCATGACGTACCCGGAAACAAGCCGATGAAGGTGATCTTGCGTGGCCTCCCAGAGTACACCCCGGAATCCATTTTTGCTAAGCTGCAAGCGGTGGCATTGAACTCTCTGAAGGTGTTCGCAGTCAGGCGCCAGCGACGAGGAAACCATCTGGTCCAATTGGAAAAGGGTTCCGTCACCATCGAGGAATTGAAGAAAATACGGGCCCTCTTCATTATTATTATCGAGTGGGACCGGTACCACCCGAAGTAGCATGACGTGACCACAGTGCGGAAAGTGTCTGGCGTTTGGTCATGGAACCCGAAACTGTCACATGAAACCGCGATGTGGCAAGTGTGCCGGAGCCCACAGTACCAACGATTGTGCCCCGATGGACGAAGGTGCCCCACTGAAGTGAGCCAACTGTGGCGCAAATCATGAGAGCAGCAATCAAGGTTGCCCCAAACGTGCGGATTGTCTGACTAGGCATCGAAAGCAGTCATCCACCAAGTCCCGGCTTGGTCAACGCGTCCACCACCTCCGATGAACGAGAAGAATTTCCCGTTGCTTCGGAACCAGGTGCCAAACCTACCACCGATCCCATTAAATCACCGCCATGCAAACCGCCCGTCAGTTTCCGTCCATCATCGATTTGAAGCAGCCGCCGCCGCCCCCTTGCCGCCTCCTCCTCCAGGCTGGTGCCATCCGAATTGTAGTTCCTCCACGCAACCACCCACCGATGGAAAGCTCTACGACACGGAGCAAATGGTCGAGTTCTTCCAAGAGCTTTACCGCCAACTACGTTCCTGTAGCTGGAAGGAGGAATAGCTCAATGCCACCACATCCGTGACGATGAAATTTATTTTCAAATATGGACCATAATTGCACCATCAGCATCCTCAATTGAAATGCTTTTTCCATCCGGAACAAAACAGCTGAACTCGGTGACTTCCTAAACAGGAAGGCCATCGACATCGCCATCGTCACCGAGACACATTTCAAGCCGGAACACAGCGTTTTCATCCCAGAATATTGTACGACTTGATCGTAGCGGCTATAGTGAAGGAGGAGTTGCGATCGCCCTGCGCTACAACATCAACTACCATCTGCTTCCGAGTTTTCAACTGCAGTCAATCGAAATCATCGGAATAGAGGTCAAAACTGTGACTTGGCCCTATCACCATCATCGCGGCCTATTGTCCCAAGCAAACCAGCACCGCCAACGGAACAACAACGGTCCTACGGATCGAAATTCACAAGCTAACTCGGAGACAGGGGCAATTTATCATCGCCGGCGACCTAAATGCGAAACACGAAACCTGGGGGAACACCCGGCGAAACCGCAGAAAGACCTGGAAGAGGGCCATAACACCAACCTGGGGCTGGATACTCCCACCCCGTTCAGCAGATCCGGGGTCCATTCGACAATCGACATCTTCCTCACCAACATGGGCAACAACATCGCCCAGCCAATCGTACACCAGAAGCTCAGCTCGGACCACTATCCGGTGGTGGCCGAAGTTGGCTCCTCGGTCAACCGGCATCGGATTACCAGACGGAACTACCATCGTGCCAGTTGGGAGAGGTTCCGACAACACGTTGACGACAACATCGATTTCAACATGCACTTGATGACATCGAACGGAAGCTGCAGAGCATCGAGCAAGCAATCTCCCAGGCCCGGGAGTAACATGTACCGGTGATTAATCAGGTGAGCAACTCTGTACCCATTGATAGACCCACTAAAGAAGTGATAAAATTGCGCAACGTTTCCCGAAAGCAATACCAGCGAACTAGTTTGCCTACTTTAAAAAGTCATTGCAATCGGATGACCAAAATTATGAGGGCCAGAATAGTGGACCTCAGAAATAACAATTTTTCCGACAAGATCCGCTCTCTTCCAGATTGTGCAAAGCCGTTCTGGAAGTTGACAGAAATCTTAAAAACTAAACCAAGACCCATTCCACCGTTGATCCCACTTGACAGCAATTGCTCCACGGATCGCTTCAT
>JASCZW010008643.1:0-48593 GCA_034211315.2 Aedes japonicus | reverse complement strand
ATCTGCCGTGAAAACGGATATCAGTCCCATCTTCGCTTGCTTTCCTATTCCTATAGGACTGATATGCGATTCATGGCAGTTCTTCTCAAAAGAGCAGAACTTCATGATTTTCTTGAAACTTCCAATAAGTTTATTCAACTTCCGAGAAGCTTAATCATCTTTCCATCCAATCTCCATTGATATCCCAATGTTCACAGTAATTCAGACGATAATTTTTCTAGAGTTCGTTCAATTTCTAGAAGCTTAAATAAGTTCTCCCCAGAAGATACGCCTGAATTATCCTGATCCCCAAAATATTTGCCGAAATTTCAAAATAACAGGCTTCTCTAAAATTTATTTTAACTGAAATGTGCGACTTTATGTGAAATTTAGAGACATGTACAGCAAGAAAATTAATCACCTCAATTTCGAAGAAATTTGCGGACTTTTCCCGGAATACGTTTCATCAATCGGCGCACATTATTCTCTCGATTCTCAATTCATTGGTGCTTTTGACGACACTGCCGCTCACCTTCAGCTTCCTCTTCATAATAGCCCAAAATTTCTCTAGCGGTCTGAGCTGGGGACAGTTTGGCGGGTTGAGTTCTTTCGGTTTAAACTGAAACCCGTTGGTTGCATACCACTGTTGCACTGTTTTACTGTAATGACAGCTTGCATCATCTGGTCAAAACATTATTGTGGGATCTGTTGAATAGCAATATTCGCTTTTGAAGACATTCCGTTCTGTTCAGCTCTGAATTAAATGCCTTATCAGTTATGAAAACCTTGGTCTTCCTACCGCAGCTACAGATGCCCTGCCAAATCATGTATTTACGTGCATTTATCTGCAAACACAAACTTGAATTTGGCGGGAACATCCCCCGAGCCGCAACCAAGTAAAATGTTTGTCCCGGTAGCTGTTTGAGCTGCATGATCGAGTGCACATTTGGAAAAAGATTCTTAAGCAATTCTGTCGAGATAAATCTTCCGGACGCACTTCACGAAGATATGGTGGAGATTTTGAGAAAGATCTAGAAGAAAACCTATTCATTGGAAGAAACATCTGTTTCGATAAACGAATGGAATTTGATAAAAAAAAGAGCTGGATGATGAAGAAGAAGAATATCTGTGACAATACTCTTATAAAGTTAAAAAGTAAAAATAAAGAAGATAAAGAAATAAATCTTACGAAAAGTACATTAATATCTCTGAAAGAAGATTAGGAGGAGAATGGTTATTAGAATCTATAAATTAGTCAGAAGATCACAAGAAAAAGAGGTTGAAAGAAAAATTTTAGGGAAACTTGGAGGAAAATGTGAAGGAACATCTAGAAGTAAACCTGATATAAATGTTTGAAGAAGAACTGAAAGTAGGTTTTGAGTGTAGGAGGAATTTAAGGAGGTATAAAATGAGACTTAGAAGATTGTATTAGGAATCATCTGTTGATGATTAGTTTCAATTCCGCCAGATTTTTCGTAAAGACTTTTTTTCAGATAGATTTGGAAGAAGTTTTCGAGAAAGGCCTAATTCTAGAATCTAGAAGGTAAGTTTCATTATTCGATGGTAATTTGAAGGAATGGATGTTTAGATTGAATTGGATGAAAATCTAGAAGTAGATTTTTTAACAATATTCTGGAGTTCTAAAGAAAAAAATAAGGAAAGGTATCTGAAGGAAGATCCAGAAGGATCTCTGAAGAAAGATTTGGAGAAAAGTTATAGTGAAAATCTGGATGCAAATCCTAAGGATGATGTGAAGCTAACAAAGAAAACAGTTTGAAAGAAAATCTGGAGTGATAAACTGCAGAAAGATCCTTAAACAGATCTGAAGCTATATAAGGTGCTAACTAAAGAGCAAGAAGTTCTGAAGAAAGATCAAAGGTGACAACTTTGCCTAATGAACATTACTTAGATAATTAATTGAGTTTAGAAGAATGAAGGTTTACAAGAAGATTCGGAGGCTGATCTGTTAGAAAATCTTTATAAGATCTGGATAAAATCTAGATAATGCCAAGAAGAAAATCCCCAGGAAATTGGAGAAACGTGTTATCTTAAAAATTTACTGAAAAAAGAGCACATCAGACCAGAAAAATCAGGAAACCTTCAAAATAGTTTCAACAAAATCTAAATAAAGATCATACGATAATTCTGAAGTTCATAAGCAAAGTTAAGAAGAAAACTTGATAAAACCTTGGAAGAGATATGGGAAAAAAATGCGAGACGATGTCGACAAAAATCTGGAGGAAAAATATGAAAAATATGAAAGAACCTCTGAAAGACTGTTGAACGATGAACTGGGATAATATTTGACAATTTTTGGGAATTAAATTTAGGGTGATTAGGTATATAAGGATTGAAGAACGATTAGTAAGGAATTTAAATACATAGAGAACTCAACATAGATATTAACGAAGATCAGAAGAAAGAGCTGGAGGAAAATATTCGAAGGATGTCTTGGAAAAAGATCTGAGGAAGATCTGGAGGAAAATAAGGAGGAAGATGGGGAAGTTCTTTAAAAGACTGATTGGGAACATTTTATTGACAAGAATCTGGCAATCTGAAAGAAGATCTAGATGAGGTACTAATAGAAGATCTGCAAGAAGATCTGGAGGAAATAAAAAAAAAGCAGAAAAATATAAGGATATTAGAAACTACTGTAGATGATTAGGGAGATTTATGAATACAAACTTGATTAAAAATCTTCAGATAGCTTTAAGCAATGATCTATAGTAAGTGAACCTGAAGTGAAATCCAAGGAAAGATACATGAAGATGATTTGAATATTATTGAAATATGTATTATTACTATTGAACAAAAATTGAAGAGCTACAAAAAATACGGTTGGAAATCTAGAGGGAGATGCAGATTAATCCCTGAAGAAGAATTTGGAAGAATAATAAATTGAAAATCTGGAAGCAAATCAAAAGGATGACCTGATACCAAAGAGGAAAAAAGTATGACAAAAATCTGCAGTAAAAACTTGAAAAAGATCTGAAGTAAGATATTATATATGATCTGAAGATATAGTTTATGGTAATTAAGAACAAGCCGGAAAAGAAAATCTGGATTTTTTATACTGAAAATCATATGCTTGAAGTATGTGAAGTGAAGTGAGTCAAGAGGAATTTTAAAACAAAATTTGAAGGACGATCGTGAAGTAAAAAACGCTACGAAGATCTGAACATAATATCTTAAGGTGGGTCAGAATTAAGACCAATAGATAATTATCACGAACATTTAAGAAGAAACTTTAAATGAAGATCTGATGGACAATAATCTGATGGAGTTAACAAGAATTAAGGTTTGGTAATAGGTCCGGTAAAACATTTGTAGGAAATCTGGAGTACATACTCAGATTTTTTCTACAGAAATCTGTAAAATTTTATGGCATTCTCAACATTGTAACGTTCGTGAAATTTTACAGAAATCCGGTAATTTTTTGCAGTTAACCGTAAAATTTCACCTTAATCCGTTGATTCTGATTACCAAACGTTAAGCTATTGAAAATGTGGTAAAACTTTACAGAGTTCTGCAAAAAAATCAAAGTGTGTAAGATGTGAACAAGACCTATAAGATGTACAGGTAAAAAATCCCAGGTAATTTTGGAGATCGTTCTAAAGAATGACCCGAAGGAAAAACTCAATAAAGATCAGACGATCATAAGAAGTACATGTTCGAGATTGTAAGCAAAGAAGTAGCAGAAAAAACTTTGGATGATTGAAGAAGAAAAAAATAAGAAGATCTTGAGAATGATCTGGCAACAAACCTGAAAAAATTATGTGGAAACATCAGGAAGGCTATTCAAAATTTAGGTGGAAGAAGATTTTGCAGAATATAAGAAAGATTTAAGGAAGGGGTCCTCCCTTATCTCAGTCGGTAAAGGCGCAGCTACAAAGCAACATCATGCTGGATTCGACTGGGTTCAATTCCCGGTCTGGTCTAGGAATTTTTAGTAAAGGGAAATTTCTTGACTCCCTAGTAATAGGGTATGATTGGACTTGTCACACAATCATACTAATGCAAGAATGGTATCTGACACCAAAAGCATTCAATAAATAGCTGTGAAAGTGTATTTAGAATACTAAATTGAGAGCAAGCAATAAGCGAATAATGAAAGCAATAAGCTTGAAATGCTTCGAGAAAAAGAAGTGAAGAAATATTTACAGGAAAATTTTGAAATGATTGAGTACAAGATTTCAAGACAAAATAGTGGAATATGTTAAAAGTTAATTAGAAAAAAAGAACTAAACAAAGATTTGAGCGAAGATCTGGTGAAAAATTTGAAAGAAAAACAAAAAAAAACTAAATAAAGAAGAAAATCCCCTGGAAAATTAGAAGATAGTTCTCGTGAATGACCTGGAGTTAATTATCAATAAAAATAAGAAGACATTTACAAGAATAATTTGAGTTTTTAAGAAAGGTTTGAGAGAAGACCTAGGAAAACCCTTTGAAGCAGGACTAATCGAAACGCAATGGAAGAAGAAGGGAGCTCCTGGGATGAAAGTACAAAAAAACTGAAAGGTATAGCTCCAATGGGTTGTTCGGAATGATGACGACTAAGGACGGAGGACTAAGCAACTAAATGTAAGTCATTCAGATTGTACAATGCAATGTTCTTAAAATAAACCCTTTCAGGTTAAAAATTATCCAAGCGTCATTATTGAAGCAATTTGGTGTGTTCTGATTAAATTGGTGCTTAATAACCTAGAAATGATTAGAAATAGTAAGATGTATTTTGTTGGGATGTGCTAGGTTGTTCAAACTGTCCTGGAGTTCTGAACTTAAGATCTACAGTTGTAACAGTAGCTTTATTCGCCTTACATTGTCATGACATATATTCGAACATATCCAATGAATGCCCTGGAAGACCAACAGGCATTTTGAGATACTCTTGGGATATTCATGCCAAACAAACTAACTTAACTATGTATAGCCCCTTAAGCTACTGTTCCAATTGTAGACCTTAATTTTTGAATGATTTAAAACTTACAAGCTTATCCTATGATGTCTGTGGACGTTTCAGAATATTCATTGAATATGTTTGAATAGTTACCGTAGTTTTGTGCAGCCCAATAGGCTACGGTTACAACTGTATCTGTTAACTTCTGAACTAAAGTCAGTTTCTACAAACTTGAACCTCCCAAGATTATCTGATAATGACTGGTGACCTAACAGAAGATTCACTGAATGTACTTGCATGCATATCGCCATCTTTCATAGGGTATAAAGCTAATGTTACGACTGTAGATCCTAGCTTCTGAACTCAAGGGCAGTTTTGGTGACCTCAAACGTCACAAGATATCTTATTCTATGTGTTTACCTTCCTAGACACACTTAAATTGGTCAAATACATATTTTTACTTTGTTTTTCTAAGAGAGCTACAGTTACAGCTGAATTCCAGGATAGTTTGAATAACATAGAAGAATATCTCATAATGCCTGTTGGTCTTTCAAGATATTCAATGAATATGTTTCATTACACAGTGTGGCTATGCATAGCCCAGAAAGCTTTTGTTGCAACTGTCTTAAGTTCTGAACTGAAGGACAGTTTTGACTTCCTAAAACATAACAAAATAGTCTACATAATGACCGTTGACCTTTCAAAAATTCATTCAATTGTTTGAGTATATATCATAATCTTGTACAGGGTGCGGCAGAAAATAATGCGAAAATGTTCATACTTGAGTATTGCGTTAAGTCGTGTAGCTAGTGACTGACTTCTGTCGAAAGTGTATTTGTTTATGTTTTCTTTCAAGTGCTGCATCCAAAAATTCTATTTGTTTTATTGCAAATTCGTCAAAACGTTCGCGAAAGAAGTGATCACCAGTTTGTTGCTCACCCAGAAGAAGCCGAAAGAGATTTCCAAGGTGGTAGGGTGCAATTTTCCATAAGAAAACTTGCAAAGGAAGCCAATATTTTGGAGAATCATCAAAGAAGACCTGCATGCATCTTCCAAACCAGAGTGAAACGCCACTTGATTACGGACCGGGTCAAGGAACTACGAGTGACTCATTCCAAGAGATTGCTTTCCTTGTTGAAGAAGGAAAAAATTACAATCCTGTTCTCCGACGAAAAGCTTTTCAGCATCGATGCTGTGGCCAACAGCCGCATAGACCGGCTCATTTCACCGCAGGAAATGGAAAACATTCCGGAAAAAGTGAAATTCAATTTTCAAACCAATTATCCGGCTGATGGCTGATGTTTGGCTTGGTGGCGTCCAACGGTTTGAAAATGCCGCCTGTTTTCATTGATGTTGGAGTTAAAGTCAATACCGAAGTGTATATCGGTATTTTAAAGGACCAAGTGCTTCTCTGGGTGAAGGCTAACTTCTCTCAGGACGAAAACGTTGTCCTACAGCAGGATGGAGCGCCGTGTCACACGTCCAATCGAACCCAACAATGGTTGAACGATAACATGAAGTTTTGGCCGAAGGATTTGTGGCCCTAGCAATTCAGATCTTAATCCGTTGGATTATTCAATTTGGGCATATGTTAAAGCACGAGCCTGCAAAACATCACACCCTAGTTTGAAAACCCTGAAGTCAACCATAACACGCATATGGCAGTCAATGTCGGGGGAATACGTCCGAAAGGCATGCTCTGGCTTCCGGCGTCGGCTCGAGGATGTTGTTAATAGAAATGGACGACACATTGAATAAATTTGTTTGAAAGGATTTTATAAAGATAACTGCCTTCGAAAATGTTGATATTATTGCTTGAATTAGTTGAAAAGGGTATTTGAAAGAAATAGAACAAATTTTCGCATTATTTTCTGCCGCACTCTGTACATTGTTGACATTGTTTTCGGTGCAATAATTACTTTATCTGATGGCACTGTTTCTTGTCTTAAAAATAATGAATACCTCAGACATGAGTATAAAGCCGCACGTATTGCATGAATTTAAATTGTCCTGCTTAATACTAGTTCGACACCGAAGGCTAAAATAAACACCGATGAATGAAAAACTTTGTCGAACATGTTTGTTTGCAGATTGTATTGTTGAAGCTGACTTAAAACTGGCTGTCAAAAGAAGATTTTTCTAGGGTTTTTATTCATTCGGGCAAATTGACAATTGAGAGACTCTCTCTAGCCTCGTTCTCTTTGATTAATTACAGCGCCGTTATGAAACTATGGGTTGATTTTTTTACACAGATCGCAAGATAAGAGTGCTAGCTAGCATATTCGGCAAACAGCCAAACGAAAAATGTGAAAATAATTTAGCTATTGATGAAAGAGAAAGTAAACAGAGAGAGCCTCTCAATTGTTGATTCGCCCTAATGAAAAAATATCCTAGATTTGTTACAATTGAAAGGGATGAATGTTTAGTTCATAGTCCCATGACGATTTTCAATTGAAAGTGAAATTGTATGACGCTCTCAACTATACATCCGAATTAGTTCTAACAAACTCACGATGCTTTCCGCATGGTACTGAGAGGTCGTTCGGAATCACGGCTTTCTTCGTCCCATCACACATTGTTACATAAAACTTGGACCCTCTGGAACTTTGATCGAAAAGCGCTTCTGCGTCAAAAGCATAAATTTTAATCCGCCAGAATTTCAATTCCGCATAAAACTCAATCATTATAAAATGTTTAAGCCATAGCCACATTTGTTTCTTCCATCGCCAGCAGAGAAGAAAATCTCATTTCAGCTGCTGGCTGAGATAGAGAATGCGAGGAGAGGCTAATAAACCATTCCTCCGCCCCCGATCGGAACCAAACTTTTTCTTCAGTAGGCGGTGGTTTTACGACGGTGTAACATTTTTTAACGACTTCACCGCTAAGCGTTATCTCGCCCGGCAGGACAGTCAGTCAGTCAGTCAGTCAGCCAGGCCCAATACCGGGAAAACCGCCTGGATGGGAAAAACTTAATTATATTCGGATTCTATCGCGATAAGGTGCGACGGTTTTTCTGGCTGAGCTGCGGCCTAAAGCGAGGACCGCCGCATTTGCGAGTGATTAGCCATCCGCAGCCTCGACATCCCACCCAGTTCGGTTCGGTTCGGTTTGGTCCGGTGACAATGCCCGGCCCGAAGCGGTGGGAAAAAGTTCGTCTCCCTTCCACCCGGCGGGGACGTATTGAAAGCAAGGATTATGGGTTTTTCGCTTTTGTGCACATTGTATTATTGCCCCCCTCGCATCGTCCTTGTTGTACTTATGTGTGTGTTCGCATTGTGCTGTTCAAGTTCAAGAGGGAGGGGGTAGCTCTAGGAAAAGGTCCCAAAAGGTATTAGCCGAAGAATCGTTTATCCGTCTTAATTTCCTTGCTTTTGTCCAGCGACTATCAGCTGAACGGAGATTGAGGACTGCTTTCGGAGTGACGACGAGGGAGGAGACTTCCGTTTCCACGCCGAGGAACCGATCCGAGAAAAAAACTAGAAAACTTTTCGGTCTCAAAAGTTTTTGCAAAAAAGTGTCATTTATTGGAACCCGATTCCCACGCGCCGGATCCTTCCAAGAATGGCAGCTGTAGGTCAATAAAAATCGCTCCCCTTGAAACAAGTTTCGCTCAAAATTAGTAAAGTTTCCAACCATGCCATCGGATCCGTTAAATTGAATTACCATGTAACGTAGGAACTGTAGGGTGATTGAAAGAAATTGTTGTAGGGTTACCCGAAAATCCGTTCGCGGAGCGAAGAGGTGAAGTTTTAAATTAAATTCAAAAAATCATTGAATTAGGAAATAACGTACACATTTAACGGTTTCTTGCTGTAGGTTTTTATAAAGCATTAAGAAAAAAATAGAAGAAAAACACATTTCTTTGATTTACGCTCGATATCAGCCCAAAATTATTCGATGGGACGAAAATCTGGACAATTTGGTAGATTGATACTTTTCTAAATAAATCCGCCATTATTCTGCTTATGTCAACCTAGATATGACTCCACGGCTGGAACGGAAGTTGGCTAGGTCAGGCCAAAAGTTCAAGGGCCTTCGTGTGATTGAAAGAATGGCGACATTCTGTTCTGAGTGCACTCCTCTTTGTAAACTTACCAATTAATAGTCGTCCAGTGATGCAAACTATTGAGTTTCTTTCACAGCTACAAACACTTTGCCAAATCATCAGCGAATTGATCTTCCAGTTTCACGCTTATCAAGGTAAATTTTTTGACCCGGTATTTGTTCAAAGCCCGTCCATCGTCCATCCGTTGTACTTAGTCAGTACTTGCTTGTACAAATTCCTTGAGCGGGTTTTGGCAACCAGGTTTCGTTAGAGCATCCTTTTGGGATATTTGCTGACATGGTATGACTGAAATCCATTTCGCTTACATATTTGCCGAACTGTCCTGTGCGACGAGTTGAATTTTTTTATCTTCGACTGCTCTGATTATCTTCGCTCGTCAATTCTGGTCGTTTGTTCCACTTCTACGCTTGTTTTGGGTTTGCCCGATCCAACCTTAGTTTTTTTTCTTTCGGAAACGTTTTGAGCACGGTATTTACAGTCGATTTTGGAAATTTGAGAAACTTTGCTATCATTCCTTCTGACCGCGTTGGGTTCAATGTGGTTGTATAGAATTCTCTCACGTCTTGGGTTTTGGTGTGAATTTTTTACAACTGAATAAACAACCCTCTTGGATCCAAATACTGTCATTAGTTTCTTGCTATGACAACTAGAGGCGCAACAGTAATTGAAAAGAAGTGGTCAAATACTAACTGTGTAACATTTCAATAATCCCGGTAAATGCTCAATAGCAAGGGACCTCTTAAGCGGAGTCTCAAGGTCAGCTTAGTACTACACTGAAAAAGTATTTCACATAGCTACTACTGGAAGCACATGTAATATTTCTTTATTATGTCTCTAGTACAACTCGTGTGCTCAACAGTAAAGTATATATTCTGCAATGAATCATTTTGCAATCATCAACATTGTATATCTAGCTGACTGGCGTGATGTATATCTAGCTATACATAAAGAAATGTCCTATGTAACGTTGATAGTGCTGGATGGATTTAGATAATATTATTACACGCTTCTTCTTTTGTTTAATTAATGTATTAAGGGTTCATGACTAAATAACATTATAATTACATGGGAAGCTGTTTTCGCGACTATCTCGAGGTTAAGAACAAAATTCATGCATGATAAAGGGAAGGATACACGGGAAACACAACGCATTCATACAGTCCAGTCACCGTACATTTGGCGCGGTTATATTACACGTCCACTTCTTGTACGCATTTCTCCCGGATGACAATCTTGATTCCCATCAGCTTCTCCATATGAGTAATCTTTTTCACACTCAGAACCATTTGATGCTGAGTCATAGAACGAAGGACATTGCTCAGAATTATTCGACGAATTTAACGATGGTGGTTGTTCATCGGAAACGTTTTGGGAGTTTTTATCATTTACACGAATGTTTACATCAAAATTCCTACCCGGTGTTATGATATTAGAACTCAGCAATAGTTCATCCTCATACAGTAAATCACTTGTATTAATAATATTATTATTTGTTTTCGAAATGAAGCGACAATTTCTGCGGAAGTGATTGTTGAAATTATCCTCAATTATGTACGACCTATTGTTCAAATTCCTCACAATTGTGCCATAATACCATTCCCTTCCATTCTTTTTAAACATCACTCGTTCACCCTCATTCAAAACAGGCAGACTTTTTGCATGCTTATCATAGTATTTCTTTTGGACATCTCGTTTTTTATCGAAACGATCTTGTACCATAGACTCATCAGGACAAGGGCGTACCAACAGTTTAGAGTCTACTGGTAATTTTGTTTTAAGCAATCTTCCAAAGAATAACTGAGCTGGTGATATTTTCCTACTAGCAACAGGAGTAGTGTTGTACTCCAACAGACGGTATTGATACATATTTAATTCGCCTACTTCCAGACAACGCTTCAACAAGTTTTTAGCTATAGCTACACCTTTCTCCGCTTATCCATTACTTTGAGGGTATCTCGGACTATCCAGGTAGTTGTTCAGTCAGGCTGGCGTCTTCTTGGGACAAGAAAGGTATGGAAAGCTGACTGGACAGATTACGACAAACGTAAATTGTATCGAAAAAAACAGCAAAAACAGGCTGGAAGTAGCGAAGAAACGTAAAAAGCAGGCGAATAATAACATCACACATCACAATCGTATATATGATCGCAACGACAATAGGAACCACTGCAACAGCTATAATGAAAACTACGCAACCACCAGCCATTGCAACTATAACAATACCAACATCAACAACAAATACAACCAACTTCCACCCGACCGCGAGCTTCTTGCTACTGCAAAGGATCGTTTCTCCAGACCTCCACCTAGCCATCGAACAATCAACTTTCAAAGAGGTGAAATACTAAACCCGTACCCGGCCGGCGATGCACCATCCTTTCCGTCACCTTCCGCTCCTGCACATTTAACCAATTGGAATGCCCCGGGGGCCCTCTCGGCTGCACCTTGCGTGGCATGCACATGTACGCATTCGTGGTTCCCCTTGAATTGACGGACCCCTTGGATGATGACAATAACATTGATGAACCCGAAGATGATATGCTGAATTTGACGTCTTTTCTTAATCAAGGAGAGGTAAATAGCTTAAGTAACTTTAATCTGTCGACTATCATTAATTTAGATTATGATGAAAGGATAATTAATTCCAATAGTTTTAGTTTTTCGACTAACATAGTGCCACACATAACCGAGCCTCAAAAACATGAAAGCAAAGAAGTAATAATTTATTGTCAAAATTTTAACAGAATGAAAAGTGCAATTAAAGTGAACGAAATTTATAAACAAGTTGCTGCGTGCAATTTTACAGTAATTTTAGGAACTGAGACGAGTTGGGATTCCGGAATGTATAACGAAGAGGTTTTTGGCAATCTGTTTAACGTTTTTAGAGATGATCGCGATAAATTGTTATCCCAAAAAAAATGCGGTGGAGGCGTTTTAGTAGCAGTTAGTGTTAACTATGAATCGGAACAAATTTTATCATACAAGTGTAAGGAGTTTGACCATGTGTGGGTAAAATTTCTCATCGGAGGCCAAATTCACATTTTAGCGTCAGTGTATTTCCCCCAGAACACGCGAGGAAAGAGTCCTATGAAAAATTTTTTAGTATTGCTGGTGATATTGTTTCGAAATTTGATTCTGAAGCAAATGTTCACATATACGGAGATTTTAACCAAAGAACAGCCAATTTTATTGTTGATGACGAAAATGAATCTTTCTTGATACCAATTGTAGGGGACAACGAAACGCTTCATACTCTGTTTGAAAGTAGTGCTGAATTAGGGCTACATCAAGTAAATACCGTGAAAAATAAAAACAACTGCTACCTAGATTTGTTATTTACAAACATGTCGGACGATTTTTGCGTATCCGAGTCATATTCGCCCTTTGGAAAAATGAAGCATTTCACACTGCTATTGAGTACTCCGTATTTATACACGAAAAAAAACCAAAGATGGATAACAATTTCACCGACTCATTCTATGATTTTAGCAATGCAAACTATGCAGTAATCAAACATAAATTAAATTGTGTCGATTGGCAAATTTTAACGCGTAATCATGGCATAGAAAAATCAGTGGATGCATTCTACGAAATAATGTATGATATTCTAGAACAAACAGTCCCCAAAAAGCGAAGGAAGAAAATCAATAACAAAGCGCCAGAGTGGTTCAATAGACAGGTAATCAATCTTAAAACTAGGAAGCAGAAAGCACATAAAGCGTATAAAAGAAATAAAAGTGATGAAAACCTCTCAATCTACCTGGCCATATGTGATCAGCTAAATCTTGAAATATTAAAAGCATACAAAGAACACAACACAAAAATAGAAAATAATATTAAATCGGACCCTAAATACTTCTTCAAACATGTTAAAGAGAAACGAAAATCTCAGAACTTTCCATCAAAAATGCATCTAGGTGACAAAAGTGGTAATACTTCAATGAAATTTGTGACTTATTTGCTGATTTCTTTCAGGACGTCTATACATCTCATAATGATAGTGAGCGTGATCATCAATATTTTTCGTACCTCCCTGAACCAATGAAAGATATTTCAGTTTTAAGTTTATCCGATAAAGAAATCTTATATGCTCTTGAAACATTGGATGTCTCAAAGGGTGTTGGACCAGATGGTTTACCTCCTTTATTTCTCAAATCGTTTTCGAAAGAATTAGTTAAACCTTTATTTTTGCTTTTTAATTTATCATTGAAGTCCAGTATTCTTCCTACCATTTGGAAGAAATCATTTTTAATTCCGATTTTCAAAAGTGGTAAAAAATCTGATACAAAAAATTACCGTGGGATTGCTATTCTATCTTGCATCCCTAAACTATTTGAATCCATTATAAATGACAAAATTTTTCTCAAGCTAAAACATTGATTACTAATAAGCAACATGGTTTTGTAAAAGGGAGATCAACATCTACTAACTTGATAAGTTTCTTAACGTTTTCGTTAAACGTAATGGATAAAGGTAATTATGTAGAAGCATTATATACCCATTTTAGTAAAGCTTTTGACAGAGTAGACATACCTCTGCTGATTTTTAAGTTATCAAGGTTAGGATTTAATCCAAGATTACTGAAATGGATCGAGTCATACTTGACAACAAGAACGCAAAGAGTACGACTTAACGGCAATCTCTCTAAAATAGTAAATGTTACATCTGGAGTGCCACAAGGTTCACATCTTGGCCCCTTATTATTTGTTTTATTTGTTAATGATGTAGAAAAATTTTTGAAAGTCCTTCAAGTCTCAGTATATGCAGACGACATGAAACTGTTTATGGAGATACAAAACCACATGATCTTGATATTTTTCAACAAGAAAGTAATAATTTTTACACCTGGTGTAAAAATGCTTGTTAGAACTTAACGCTAAAAATGCACCTCTATATCGTTCACGAGAAAGCATTCCATAACACAAAATACAGTCTCTCTAGGTCAGATAGCAATTGAAAGATGTCGTCAAATTAGAGATCTAGGAGTTATACTTGACTCTAAGTTATCCTTTGCTGATCACTACAATAGTATCATCTATAAAGCAAATAACATGCTTGGGTTTATTAAAAGATACAGTTTGCATTTCAACGACCCTTACATTAAAAACACTTTATGTGGCATATGTGAGGCCCATACTAGAATACTGTAGCGTTGCTTGGGCTCCATATCAAGAAACGTTTGTAAATCGTATAGAATCGGTTCAGAGACAATTTGTGTTGTTTGCTCTAAGAAAATTAGGTTGGACACGTTTGCCATTACCATCATATGAGTCGCGATGTTTGTTGATTAATTTAGAAGGACTTCAAAGGCGAAGAGAGTTCGCTATGATAGCTTTCATAGCTGATGTTATTGAGCAACGAATAAACAGTCCAGAAATATTAGCAAACTTAAATTTTTATGCTCCTAGGCGCTCTCTAAGAAATAGAAATTTATTTTTTATTAACAATCAAAGAACGAACTATGCCAAATATGCTCCCTTATATAGAATGATGTCCTGCTTCAACACGTATAGCGAAACGGTTGATATCACAATGAATAAAAATGCACTTAAAAAAGCTTTTTTTTTGTTAGGCTAACTAGACATTAGTCAATTAAAAACTCTTAGAAGTTAAGCAAAATGTAACAAGGTCTACGAAATGATTGACGACAAATAAATAGATAGGGAAATGCCGATTTAGAAAATTTACTCCCCAACACGAAGTTAAAGGGTGTATTCGATAAAAATGGCACACACATATATACTCATCAAACTTGAGAATACAAAGCGAAGATTACATTCATCCGCAAATCTGTCACAAACTTCAGAGTTGAATGGAACATTGTCGCATCGAATTTCACAGGGATAGCCATACTTACAAAAAATGTTATCTAAAACCTTTACTACGGACGTAGCCGCCTTATCCTTTAACATAACATACCCGAGTACGCATCGATCAAAGCCACAAAACTACTGCCACCATACTCAAAAATATCAACTGAAACCTTGTGGAAAGGATACTCTGGCTTACTATCTTGCATAAGGGGCTCTTTTTGGTTACTCCGCTTAAAATTCTCACAAGTTGGACAGTCCTTAACCGTTTCGATGATATCTTGTGTCATCCCAGGCCAGTAAACATGCATCCGTGCGCGTGCAAGAGTTTTCTCAATTCCCATGTGCGGAGCATGTAACCATTTGCACATGTTTCTCTGCATTTCCGTTGGTATGACCAGTCTATGATCTTTGAAAAGAAGCTCCTGTACAGAATGCAACTCATCTTTAACCTTATGAAACTTTTGAGACAGATCATCAAGTTTATGGTACGACGGCCATCCTTCTTGAACGTGTTTACAAATGCGACTGTAACGTTCGTCATTTTTAATAGCCGCAACACAAGCTTTATAGTTTTCATCTGACATACACACACGCTTAGTAATCGAATGAATCAAACCAGCCAAGCTCAAGTCGTCATCAACAGGGTCATTGAGTGGAGCTCTTGATAGACAATCTGCAACCAACATGTCTTCTCCAGGAATAGAAACAATGGATAGGCCAGGGTACTTCAACAAAAACATAAACATGCGTTGTAAACGCGCAGTGACGGTGTCAATATCACGATGTACTAGGGTTTCTAGTGGTTTATGGTCAGATTGCATCACAAATTCTCGACCGTACAGGAAATAGTGGAACCTTTCACATGCAAACACGACTGCCTAAAGTTCCTTTTCGATTTGAGCCCACTTTTGTTCGCTTTTAGTGAGACAACGAGATGCGTACGCTACAGGTTTTCCATCTTGTAACAATACACTGCCAGTTCCATCTTTGGAACTGTCTGTTTGAACAGACAGACTTTTCGGGATCATAAATCACCAAAACCGGAGATGTCGAAATAACCTGCAATAAATCTTCCTTGTCGTGTTCCGCAGTCCACTGCCAATCTACATCCTTCCTTGTTACTTCCGCATACGAGCTGTTCGTTTTGACAAATTCGGAATAAACTTCGACAAATATTTGAACAAACCAAGCAATCTCATTACATCAGTCTTGCTGGTAGGTATTTGAAGTTCAGTAATTGCTCCAATGTACCTATCATCTGGTCTAATGGTACCGTTTGAAATAATATGTCCCATAAACTTAACCTCTGAGCACCGATATTGAATTTTACTAGCGTTGAAACGAATATTGTTGTTCATAGCCCGCTCAATAACAATTCGTAATGTTGTTGTCGTGCTCTTCATCATCGGCCCCAGAAACAGCTAGATCATCAAAATACACTTCAACGCCAGGGATATCACCGAATATTTGAACCATCTTCTTCTGGAACATTTCCGGGGCATTGTTAAGGCCAAAAGGAACACGATTCCACCTGTATCTTCAAAATGGAGTCATGAAAGTAGTGAGATCAGAGCCAAAAACCATTTCTCAGATCGAGAACAGTAAAAACTTGTTTGTTTGACAATCTACTCATAATACCATCAAGAGTTGGAATCAAAAAGTGTTCCTCTTGATACACGCATTTAGGCAACATTCATTAATTATGTCACGCAAATCTGGCCGAAAATTAACCCCCCTCCCCCATGTCACAAATTGTCACAATTTTTGTAACCCCCCAGGCAATTATGTCACGTTTTTGTTAACCCCCTCCCCCTCAAAACTTTTTATTCAAATAGCCAATATTAGTCACAAAAATCATTTTTATTTCATACAGAAACAAATTCAACTTTCCTCATATTATATCAAATAGCATTCTCAAATAATACCATTCAAAAATAGATTCAATCCTCAGTCCAAGGGTTTTGCAGATGTTGGTCAGCATTGATGACCGGGAAGATATCTGCGTCCGCTGAAGCACTCGTAATGGTTTCTGCCACATCAGTCAGATCAAGTTCTTCGTCATCTATCCATTCGCAATCGAAGTTGTCTTTGTTGGTTACAACCATACATTCCTGTTTACGTTTTGCCACAACTTTAAACGGACGCAATTTTCTCTGAAATTGAACGGATGTATGCTTGTGCATCTTTATGTGCTCGCGAAGCATGACTAAAGATGCAAAGTATAAGCCACAGCTGGAACACACTCGTTCGTTCAATGAGTTTTTAATTGAAGGACAGTAAAGATCATACGGAATCGTTCCATATCCGGACATCGATTTAGGTAGAATCTGTTGAGCTTGTAATGAGTTCAATACGAACATTGATGGGAAATGCTGTGGTTCGTCCTTCGATGACCCAATCAATCCTCGAGATGTTTGCGTCAGAGAGATTGGTGGAGGCAAAAATCCATTGCAGATAACGTGATCGATGCTACTTCGCAGTGGTGAGCAGCATTTCCTGTAAAAATATAAATTTATGCACATATAACAATTATTTGACCATCAAATGCATCTCAAAATTTTACCTATCTGTGCATTTCCGTATCTGGAGTAAATATTGGCTGGTTCGCACATGAGTTCCAAACCAGTGTTGGTCATAGTCACGAATTGACTTCGGATCTATTTCAGAAGCATCAGGATCGATATATTCAGCCAACGTCGGATGACCGTCGATGACCACATCATTCCAGACTTCTGCCAAAACTTCACCAGCGTACTGGAAATTTTGCTTCTCCAAAGCTGAATCAGTTGTACGCAATTGGGAATCCAGATGACTACCAAACTGGTCGTGTGGTATTATCAATCCAGAAAGCTCCTTACTCAAGGGTGACATACGTCGCTCCACTCTATTGAAAGCACTCCTTCCCGGAGCGTTCGTTGCAATGAACAGCGTGTCAAGGTTGTACTCTTTAAAATGGTGTATTGCTATCTGTATTACCTTGCGATATCTCGGATTTTCATCAGGTCCACCGTCGACGGTAAAGATTAGGACTGGTTTGACCAATCCATCAAACTTAAAAATACCATCAAACGATTCAAGAGTTAGAAGCCGCTTGATGTCTAACGCATGAGAAAACGCCGTTGACGAAGCGTGTTTGCCTGACCGAATTGCAATGTAAGTGGCGCCCGAAAAACCAACAGCCTCCGGTTTGCCAAGACCATTCGGTTTGATTTCGATTCCAGCGTACACGGACGGAATTAGTTTATGCTTATTTGCAACTATCCAATCGTGGTCAGGAAGCGTGATTTTGTACTCCACATGCATAAGCATGGGAGACTGCTTATTGGCAGCCGTTAGGCCTATCGCCACTCTCGCCTTATCATCCTGACTGATAAATCCTACTTCATTGGGCCCTAGCACAGATGCCAGTTCTTCCAATGATCTTATGGTCGCTGTACAGAATCGGCCATCGGGATGATCGTTGTGTTTTGCATTACTTGCGCGCATCAACTTCACTGGTACAGTATTTACGTGACATTTACGCTTGATGGGAATTGGCTCGTTTTGGGATTAACCGCAGATATGTTGCTGTTCTTTTGATATTGAATCCCTTGCCTTGTATTGCAGAAGTCAACTCATCTAAAGTTTTAACGCTTCTGACGCTCTCATCACTGCGCTTTTCGTGGGCCGCAGATCCATGAAGTGCGATATCGCATATTGCCTTGAGCAGCTCCGGTTGCTGCTCTTCAACACGAGGGCGGCCAGGAGAATTTCGGAATGAAAGATAATTTCCTGAAATTTGATATTTATATCTACTGTGCAAACAAACTAGTTAATATATCATATTTACCAGCCTCTGGGATGTCCCAAATTAACAGTTGTTTAGCCTGCTTCATTTTCTCACGATGCTTCTGCTGCCGCTCTTGCTCGTCTTCCTTGATTTTGAGATTCTTTTCAAGTTTGATCTTTTTAATTTTTAGCCCTTCGAGTCTCGACTGATCATCATCCGTCAATAGTCCAGCAGACTTCTTGTCAATCAGAAGCACTACCTCAGAGTTCAGATTATTTAGCTCATCTTTAAGTTGTTCCTGTACTGGTGCAGGGCGTTTGTTTGATGATGACGGCTGAGCCATATACTCAATTTCCTTGATGGGTTGCGCGGGTTTCACTGTCGGCGCTGATTCCTTAGGAGCACTCATAGACTTTCCCCATAGTTGAAGAAGTTTACCTTTTTCTTTAGCTGCAAGGCATGAAGCTCTTTTATTTTGTTATTGACTTGCTCTTCAAGTGCGGTGTTGTCATTGCCCTTCCGTTCATTCCGGAAATTAGTAGCATCCAATTGGCACTCCTTTTCTTCTTATCCGGGTAAGCCTTTACATACGCATTGTACAGCGTATTAAAAAGTTCTCCACGATTCATTTTCCAAAATACACTAACTGCGCGAACCAATTTTTCACCAATAAACACTGGACTTTATTCACTGACGCACACTGAATGAGCTGCAGCTGTCATTCATGAACGGTGGAATAGTATTCACTCTAACTTGAAAGTACCCATTAATGAGTCGAAAAGTACGCATTTTGAAGAAAAGTGGCTTAACTCATTATTAAGAGTATACTTTCCTCATTTCTGAGTATTGCTTACTCATTTATGAGTATCAATTAATCATTAATGGGTAACGAATACTCAATTAATGAGGAAAATATACTCCTAATAATGAGTTAAGCCACTTTTCTTCAAAATGCGTACTTTTCGACTCATTAATGGGTACTTCAAGTTAGCGTGTTAGGTATGGTAGGTGTCGGAGCCAAACACCGGATCCGTAGGGTACTTGAAGTAGCTTGCTAGCTCTCTTGCGACAGAACTCAAACGTGTCCTAACACGGTAGGAAAGAAATAGGTGTCGCTCAAACTAGCAACTGTCGGGTAAAACAAGTGCTCTGTCTTGGCTCATGGGTGGAAAATTCAACTCTTCTTACCCTGAAAAGGCCGGGTTGGGTTCCAAGGCCGTTGACAGCAAACACTCTAGTCGTAGGGTGGACTGTATTCAACACTGTATAACACTGGGCTGTTGCACCGGATAATGGATCCAGAAGATATTGATAGAAAAACTACTGCTTCTATTCACTTATCCTTTATTGCTTTTTCCTTTTGATCTTAACACCTTAGAATTGATATAATGACTGAATGACTGCGCCACTGCGGTGCCGTTTTTATATTGTGCCGCTACTGCTAGAAGTTCCAGAACATGGAAAGTTCCAGAACAATGGAAAGTTCCAGAACATGGAAAGTTCCAGAACGATGGAAAGTTCCAAAACAATGGAAAGTTCCAGAACATGGAAAGTTCCAGAACGATGGAAAGTTGCAGAACAGGGCGTGGCATAGTTTATGCGAGCGGTGTGTGAGTGCTGCATGATTACTGCTGTTGCTGTTCGTTTACGAAGTGGCGTGAACAGTAGGGATAGTAGTAGTAGGCGATATTGCATAAGAATATCATTTTGTTTTTGTTTTTTTTTCAAAAATGTGATGTCACGATTCAGCTTACCCCCCCTCCCTCGTTTGTCACAAAATGTCACGGTTTTCTGAACCCCCTCCCCCCCCTAAAAGCGTGACATAATTAATGAATGCTGCCTTAGTGGTTTTGGGTCGAGGCAAATCCTTAGTGAACCATTAGGTTTTTCAACTATTTGAATGTTGTTGACCCAATCAGTGGGGTAGTCCACTGATGAAATGATTCCATCATCCACCATTTCATTCAACTGCACCTTCAACCGGTCAAGCAAGCTTAGAGGAATTCTCTTCTTGTAATGCAAAGCAGGAATCGAACCTTCCTTCAGCACAATTGAACATTTTTCCTGAAATTTACCGAGGCCTTCAAAAACCTCCCTAAACGAATCAAGAAACACGCACACATGACATGGTAGAACATCTCCAGAATTCACAGAGTTAGCTCGTTTGACCAAACCTAGATTAACACACGACTCTAAACCCAACAATGGTTCGAAATCATCATCCACAACAAGAAAAGTGATCACATGCTTTGTATCATAATTCTTCTCCACACAGTCAAGCGTTACACGACCATGAACTTTGACTTCATTTCAACTGTAATCTAATACTCGATACTGTTTGAATTTTTCAATTTCAATTTTAAATTTCCGAACAAGATTCAACGGAATATAATTGATATCAGACCCCGTGTCAAGTTTAAACGTCACAGGATAATCCCGAACAAGATAAGTTTTCATCCATCTCACTCGACCAATAACTCGATCATTCACATCTCTGCAATAAAAAAACATTACATAACCCCACCATTCCAGCACTATCACCCTGAGCTACTTCAATAAGAATCACTTTACCTGTGTCACGCCAGTCAATTGACCGAATGTTCTTCACGACAGTCTTCCTCTTGTCCTCCATCTTCGACGAACTCAACTTAGTTCCCTCGGATCCTCCTACCTTGCAGAACCTTTGGAAATGTCCAATCCTGCCACATTTGTGACATTTGATGTTGAGTGCCGGACAATTACGTATGTGCTGACCATTGAAGGATTGACCACAATTGTAGCATTGACGCTTCACTACTGCTACTTCCGCTGTATCTCGCTCGGGTTTCTCTTCAACCAACGCCTTAACTTCCATTTGATTATGATTCTTCCGATCCAACAACTGTTTATTAGCAGCCGCAGCTTCGAACACCTTGCAAGTTTCCACCACTTTGGCAAGAGGGTCATCTTTGCCATCCAGCAACTTTAATTGAAGTTTCTTATCTTGCACCCCAACTATAATCCGGTCGCGCAGCATTCGATCGGCGTAAGACGTATGGCAGTTCGTAAACTCAAATTCGCAGTATTGCAGCTGGGTCCGCAACTCCGTTTCAAAATTTCCAAACGACTGTTTTTCTTTTTGCAGAATCATGTTCAGTTTAAACGCTTCCATAGCGATATTCTTCCTCGGCAAGCAATAATCATCAAACGCTTTAATGACATCCGCCAATGTTCGTCCTCTACCTCCGCCAACAACGTCACCAACAGCAGCAGCACCTACTTGACCACCAGGTCCACCGAACATACCCTCGAAACTTCCATCGTTCGGGAATAACGTGTTGAATATTTCAACTCCACGTTGTCCAATCTACCAAAGAAATGTTGCGATCTTGCTCTGCTCCGTATCATTATCCCGTTTGTTGGCAATCATAGAGACCAGGAACGTTTGTTTCCACGTCGGCCATTCAGCTGCCAAATTAACACAGTCCAAGGGGTTAGGTAGACGATACTCCAAATTCGACGCCATGTTTGTTTCCTCTTCGTTGGATTTGATGACCTTTTTCCACTCTTAAATTCTTGATTTTCCGTCTTGTGAACAATTTTCGACGACAATACGATTTACCGGAATCGGTACTATCGATTTCCGACGGATGGGAACCGAGATCCCACCTCTGACACCATGTAATATTTCTTTATTATTTCTCTAATACAACTCGTGTGCTCAACAGTAAAGTATATATTCTGCAATGAATCATTTTACAATCATCAACATTGTATATCTAGCTGACTGGCGTGATGTTTATCTAGCTATACATAAAGAAATGTCCTATATAACGTTGATAGTGCTGGATGGATTTAGATAATATTATTACAGCACATGGATATTTTCCAATACTAAAATAAATAATTTCCACATGAACATCCCATAGAAAAAAAAACTACTTGACAAATTATATACACAGACAAAAGGAAACATTGAATTTTCTGCGTTATCTAATGCACATAAAGGGAATGCCAGATTTGGCAGAAAATAATGGCATATTTCATGTAAATTTAAGCCAGAAAACGCCTGAATCAAGCCTGTTGTATGAAAGATTGCAAACAATATCATTGTTTACGATCCTTTAGCTTGGAGTTACACGAGGGGAAATTTTACGCGCTAGTTAAAATTAATTATTTTTTTCTGTGTACAGTTCACTTGACACATAAGATTGGCTTGATTTTGCGAAGCATTTTCCACTTCCTAAATCACAGTTAACCGAATTTCAGGTGGATATTTTCCATTGTTTATGTCATTTTGAATTTGGGTGATTATCCTGGAGGGGTATCACGATCAACGTGCGCGGATACTGTCACCTGATTATATATTTGAAAACTGTGTAACTATGATTCAAGATGGAGGGTTTATCGAAAGAACTATTGTTGGGTGGGTTGGTTTGGTTGTAAATTACTATTACTGTGGGTGTGGAGTAAGGTGAGTGGTTATATTCCTTTATTAACGTACCTGTACTGACTGGTGTTGTTGTTGATGATGATGATCAGAGACTGCTTCGATTCGCCTGGGCAAGCGCTCGCTGCTGCCCATCGTACTTATCGAGCCACGAATTTTCCGAATTCGGTTGACGATTTTGGTCAAAATTGGCTGAGTGGAGGTATGAGGAAGCGCTTTCGTAGACTCATGAAAACACTATAGCTCCTAGCAGGCGTCGTCCCTCATAGCCAACATGAATTAACCCAAAACTCAAGTTTGAACATTTTCGCATTATTTTCTGCCGCACCCTGTATTTTGTTGCAAATTGCAACGGGGATACCGGGGTATCTTCCGATACCTATTCTTCGGTGGCATGAAGTTTAAAAAGCAATAAAACTGCTGGTCATATAGCGTTAAGAAGTAATGTTCCATACTGTTTGGTGATAATGAAGATCCGGGTCAGTCCGTCATAATGTTCGGTTTCGTGCAAACCTGTAGAATGTGTTCAAAATAAAAAAAATGGCCAGTGATGGTTTTGCCGGAACTGAGATTTACGCATGAAGATGAATTAATGTACCAGAAACTGGACGGATGTCTGCGGAGTTGAGTACAGGTGACTCGTGAGGTAGTAAGTGCTCTCAAGGACGTTGATCAAGACAGGTAATTGTTATCCATTGTATTTATATTAAATAAATTTATTTTTGATAGGTTTGCGTCGACCATCAGTTGAATCGGTTGAATTGTGTGTGCCGATACTTTGTTCCGCAATATTTTGCAATCGGACGAAGCGTTCTTTCTATTTTTTTCGGTTGCCTATTGTTCGTTGCACGAGTGATCGAGTGAGCATGAAACCCGTGGTTCGCCGGGTAAGATGGGTCGGTGGTGAGTACATAATTAATTGTGATCTAAATTATTCGTTCGTCATGCTCGTTGGGCCACCCTATCTTGGAACAAATAAACCATTGTCCCATTTTTAATTGACTACAGCCGCATTCGTACTGTTGGTCGGTCCAAGTTGGGTCTCAGGCGTTGAGATGAATCGACTTGTTTTCCTAATGAAATACCACAATCACACACTGTGAGTGGCCACAATAGCATCCCTACTGTTGGTTTAAATCGGTTCAAATCGGCTATCGGTGCTAATTTTCAAATATTTCACTTGACAGCTTATCGTTAACCAAAATGAACCCTGCTGCTACCCAATCCTGTTATCCAAAATCCCAGTGATTTTTCGTGGGAGTGAAGAGGTGTTCTCGGCTTCCAATAAAGCGAGTATCATGTCAACAAATTCGTACCCTTTCCATACTTAACCTACATTCGGACGGGGCCGGCGCCGGTATTGCTTTAGTTTGGGATCGCCAGTTTTTACACATTGAAGATGTATGTTAGTCGCAAGCATCATCTATTGGTTCTCTGTGTAATAACAGCTGATCTGCCAATAACGGAGTAGCAACCTCGGGCGGTCAATCATGCTCATGCTCGTAGTTTCCGGATGTTTGCTCGATCCAACCTTAGTTTTTTTTTTTGAGAAACGTTCTGAGCACGGTATTTACAGTCGCTTTTGGAAATTTGAGTACCTTTGCGATCATTCCTCCTGACCGCGTTGGGTTATCAACGTGAGTGTCCTGAATCCTCTTGCGTCTACGTCTTGAGTATGGGTGTGAATCTTTGACAACTTAATTAACAACCCTTTGGGATCAAAATGCTGTCATTAGTTTCTCACTATGACAACTAGAGGCGCAACAGTCAGTCACTCTCGAGACGCGATCTACAGTGCTTGCGATTTGGCGATTTTGAAGACGAACAGTTGGGTAAATTTTGGAACATTTTGATGACATATAATCTAAAAATTAAAATCGGTGAAAAAATAAAAGTCAAGTAAGCGTTTTGAGGGAGAGAGAACGAGAAACCCCGCCGCTTTTCACCATATCCAAGAACATTGCTGCACTCAAAATTGAGCTTGCAGCAATCAAGCTAAATCCGCTGTTCAAGTTGTGCAGTACGTGCACAAAAATAATGAGGATCTGAAGAGAAACACGGACCCTCTTCAATATTATCATCGAGTGGAACCGGTACCGCCCGAATCAGCATGACGTGACACAGTGCGGCAAGTTTCTGGCGTTTGATCATGGGACCCAAAACTGCCACATGAAACCATGGATTGCGTCCCGATGGATGAAGGTGCCTCATCAAAGTGCGCCAACTGTGGCGCTAATCACGAAGGCAGCAATCGAGCCTGTCCCAAACGAGCGGAATACTTGGCCATTCGCAAGCAGGCGTCCACCAAGTTTCAGCCTGGTCAACGCCGCCCGCCACCTCGAATGGACGAGGAGAATTTCCCAACGCTCCGTAACCAAGTGCTGAATCTGCCGCCAGTTCCATAACACCATCGCCATGCAAACCATCCACCGGCGAACGGATTCGCAGCAGCGGCCTGCCGTCCCTATGGTGGCTCCTTCTCCAGGCTGGTGCAATCCAAGCTGTAGTTCCTCCACGCAACCACCCACCGACGGACAGCTCTATGACACGGAGCAATGGGTCGAGTTCGTCCAAGCGCTCTACCACCAACTACCTTCCTGCCGCTCGAAGGAAGAGCTCAAAGCCGCCACATCCGTAACGATGAAATTTATTTTCAAATATGGACCATAATCGCACCATCAGCATCCTCAATTGGATGCTTGTTCCATCCGGATCAAAGCAATTGAGCTTGGTGACTTGCTTAACAGGAAAGCCATCGTCAACGAGACACATCTCAAGCCGGAACTCAACGTTTTCATCCCAGGATACCGGATTGTGCGACTTGATCATAGCGGCTCCGATGGAGGAGGAGTTGCGATCGCCCTGCGCTACAACATCAATAATAATATCGTAGCATATTCTCTATTAAAATCTCTTGAATACGAAAACAATACTTTAAAATACTGAATCAAACTTAAGGATATAATTACTACATATTCTTAATAACACGAAACTACAGTACCGTGAAACAGAAAAACATTGATCGGCGATGTTACATTGACCGGTTTGCCCCATATCATGAATAGTATCAACAAACATTTTCCATTTGGACACTTTCTAACTATGAATAATGTTTCTTTATAAAGTATTATATGACTTTCGAAAGCAATAACATTGATTTAAATATTCAGTTTGTTGATTGCCAAGAACACAGTTAGGTTCAAGCTCTCGCCGCGACCAGACGTTTATCAAAACAACTCCGTATCGCTTTGTTCGAGTTATCGTTTGTTTCTCACACCTCGGTGTGCAGAGTATTCATCGCGTCAGATTTTATTTCTGACGATAGGTCATCTTCCGATTCCCGTGCTATCGCTTCATAGCAACCATGTCTACCGTGCGCGCCCGTGGACTTCAAAGTGGACTTGTCCAACTTCCCTAAGCGGCCTTCCTTCGAGGAAATTCATTCCTTCCTACATGAGACGATTGGTCTGACCGTTAATCAGGTGCTGCGCCTGCAAATGAACCACGCGCAACAGTGCGCGCATGTGAAGTGCTGTGACTTAAAAACCGCTCAGGAGGCTGTTGATCTACATAACGGTCGTCACGAGATGGAGATCAACAAAACGAAGTTTAAGGTTCGCTTGATGATGGATGATGGTGGCACAGAAATCAAAATCCACGATCTGTCCGAAAACATTCGGAACGAAGACATCGCTGCGTTTCTCAAGCAGTACGGCGAGGTTATCTCGATTAAGGAGTTGGTCTGGGGAGACAACTTCGCATTCAAAGGCGTATCGTCTGGAGTGCGGGTGGCTAAGATGATCTTACGCCGCCACATCAAATCTTTCGTTACGATTCTGGGCGAAGAAAGCCTAATCTCGTACCGAAATCAGCCTCAGTTTTGTCGACACTGTACTAACCCGTCGCACCCGGGCATGACATGCGTCGAAAACAGAAAGCTATTGGGACAAAAGGCTGATCTCAACAATAGGCTAAAAGCAGCGCAGAAACAAACAAGCTATGCCAGCGTTGTGAACCAGAGTCAAATTGTGGACCCACTCATGCCTGGTTTTTCAGCCACAAATCTAAATGAGCTAAATGCGAACGCCCGATCATCTCGCTCAAACGCCGCAGTCGACGAAAGGGGAGCCGTGAACGTCTCGTCTCTCCCATCTGCTGCGGATAGCGATAAACGAATGGATGGAATCGAAGACCAGATAAACCCCAAGGGAGCTGGAGCTGCTGCTGCTGCTGATGGTGCTGCTGCTGATGTTGTTGTTGCTGCT
Organism: Aedes japonicus; assembly: GCA_034211315.2. Classification (NCBI taxonomy): domain Eukaryota; kingdom Metazoa; phylum Arthropoda; class Insecta; order Diptera; family Culicidae; genus Aedes; species Aedes japonicus. The sequence goes on along the minus strand of JASCZW010008643.1, from coordinate 21,375 downwards.
ACTGCTGCCGCTTCTCGTCCTACTGATGCCGATCCCGTAGCGAGTAAAGTGTCGACTGCTGATCGATCCACCCAACAGGACCCGAAGATCGCACAAGATAAAATCACCCAACCTTGCCAAGTGAGTTTGTTCAAAATTCCCCCAATTATTTCCCCTCCAAATCCCTTATCCATGGAGATTTCCGAAAGTGAGAGCAATGAGTCGTCCACTGAAGGTGGACCGTTTTTAAGAGTGAAGCGGGCTAAAGGCTCCAAAGGTTCAAAGAAGCACAAAATTGATGCTTCTGTAGTATAAGCTGACTAAAAACCTCTAACGATGTTCTAAATACAATCCGCAATTCTAATACATTGAACTAAAACCAAAACCCATTTCCAATCCTCCATTTTAATCTCGAGTAAGCCGCGAGTATTTCGGCTCAAACCCCTAAAACCGCACACAATGAACAATTCTACTACTTCCAGTTACAATATTGGTTCTATCAATGTCAATGCTATTTCGAATGGTAATAAATTAGCAGCACTTCGTTCGTTCGTGCGTTTGATGGAGTTTGATATTATCCTCTTGCAAGAAGTCGAGTGTGTGAATTTGTGTTTCCCTGGTTACAATGTTATCACTAATGTAGATAACACAAAGAGAGGAACCGCTATTGCCCTTAAGTCCCACATCACTTACTCCAACATTCAGCGAAGTCTGAACACTAGAATTTTATCAGTCAAAATTGGCGGCTCAGTAACAATTTGCAATGTGTATGCCCCCTCTGGTACTCAAAATTTCTCTGCACGGGAAAACCTTATCAAAGAACAGTTACCATTCTACCTCCAATCTGCTTCCGAACATCTTATCCTGGGGGTGACTTTAATTGTGTTATTGCTACCAAAGATTCCACCGGTTCGAGCAATTACAGTCCTTCTCTTAAGCAACTAGTAGATAATCTGCAAATCAAAGATACATGGGACTGTATGAACCAAAATGTGATTGATTATAGTTTCGTCCGCCCAAACTCTGCCTCTCGATTGGATCGTATTTATATCTCTAGGTCGCTGGTTCCGCATCTCCGCACATCAGAGTTATTTGCTACTGCTTTCTCTGACCACAAAGCATACAAAATACGGTGCTGTTTACCAAGTCTAGGTAGACCACATGGTCGGGGATATTGGTCTATCCGTGCCCATATCTTGAACGAAGCAAACCTTGAAGAGTTTGAGCAAAAATGGTCTCGTTGGTTGCGTGAACGTCGCAATCATAACAGCTGGATGTCTTGGTGGATTGAGTTCGCTAAACCGAAAATTCGAAGTTTTTTCAAATGGAAAACAAACGAAGCATTCCGTGAATTTCATGCAAAAAACGAATTACTATATCGTCAATTAAGAGATGCATACGATCGCATGTACCAGAATCCTGGCGGTACAACAACAGTGAATAAGGTTAAAGCCGAAATGCTAAGAACTCAAAGTAATTTTTCCAAAGCATACGAGCGATTAAACGATCGATTTGTGTCTGGGGAAAAAGTTTCCTCGTTCCAGATAGGAGATCGCTATCGACGGAAAACAAACATCAGCACTATTCGACACCAAGAACGTATTCTCACTGATGCAACTGACATTGAAAATCATGTACAGAACTTTTTTAAAGATCTTTATACTTCGGAAGAACTACCGGGAAACGAAAATTTTCCCATGAATCGGATTATCCCCCCTGACTCGATTACCAATAATGCGATGATGGAGGCAATCACAACAACGGAGCTATTCTTTGCCATCAAAGAAAGTGCGTCACGCATATCCCCAGGTAACGATGGTATTCCAAAGGAATTTTATTTGAAAGCATTTGATATAATCCATCCACAGCTAAACCTAATCATCAACGAGGCTCTACAAGGCAACATTCCTGAAAAGTTCGTAGAAGGAGTGATTGTATTATGCAAGAAAAAACGGACGATCAGACTATCAAGGCATACAGACCCATCAGTCTGCTCAACTACGATTATAAACTGCTGTCAAGGATACTTAAAAACGACTGGAAAAAGTTATGGTAGAGAACAATCTTCTAAATTCAAACCAGAAATGCTCAAACTCTGATAGGAACATATTTGAAGCCATACTTGCAATCAAAGATCGAATAGCCGAGCTCAATTGTAAAGAAAACGTGGAAAATTAATCTCTTTCGATTTTGACCACGCCTTTGATCGAGTAAACATAGATTATCTAATGGTCGTGATGCGGAACATTCATCTCAATCCAAACTTTGTACAGCTTTTAGGGAAGATTATGTCCTCCTCACATTCTCGTTTGCTCATTAACGGAAATCTCACTCCTCAGTTCCCAATCCAACGCTCAGTCAGACAGGGCGACCCAATCAGCATGCACCTATTTGTCCTTTACCTCCATCCACTCCTTGAGAGGCTACAAACGATCTGCAATGATCCATTAGACCTGTTGGTGGCATATGCAGACGACATATCGATTATTGTAGTTGACGATCGAAAATTGGGTGCTATTCAGCAAACATTCCTGGAGTTCGGTCGGTGCTCAGGATCCTTGTTGAATCTTGGAAAAACATTTGCTGTTAACATAGGACCGCAATGGAACGTAGATGTCACCATTTGGCCAACTGTTCGAGACTCAGTGAAAATTTTGGGAGTTACGTTTTTAAATTCCCAGAAACAAACAATCGACTTCAACTGGGGTGATGTAATCAGGAAAACATCCCGGTTGATGTGGATGTACAAATCAAGGAACCTCACGCTGCATCAAAAGATAATAGTTCTCAATACATTTATTACATCGAAACTTTGGTTCCTGGCCTCGGTGGTCAGCATTTCAAACCAAGCTGTCGCACGTTTGACGTCATACATAGGAAGCTTCATCTGGGAACGTTTTCCAACCAGAGTTCCTGTCGAGCAGCTCACATTACCTAGAAACTGTGGTGGCCTAAACCTGCATCTTCCCATGCATAAATCCAAAGCACTTTTAGCCACAAGATTTCTTAAGAGTTGGAGCAAACTCCTTTTGCCAGCTCTTTTGGACATAATCTGGAGAATCCACCCAACGTAGCAGCCATTCCTACTCTGTATCCATGTTTAAAAAGCCTCACCAAAATTGTGCCATATATTCCTGCACAACTGAAGGACAACCCATCGGCAGAATCAATTCATACATTCAACCGTGAACAACTGAACAAGCCGAAGATCATACTGGAGAATCCCAACATTTCCTGGACGAGAGTGTGGAAAAACATCAGGCAAACAGGTTTTACATCGAAAGAGCAATCAATATATTATCTACTTGTCAATGGAAAAATTCCACATGCTGTAGCTTCTCCATCGACAAAACCGGGTTCCTAATCCTTTCTGTCAGCAGTGTCATAACATCGAAGAAGATTTGGAGCACAAATTTGCAGTTTGTCAAAGAATCAGGGCAGTATGGAATCATCTTCAATCTAGGTTGGAAACAATCCAAGGTAGCAGGATGTCGTTTACTGATTTGCGGTTCCCGGAACTGAGAAATAGTGATAGGAGAAGAAGCTATCAGGCTCTGAAAGCATTTATAATTTACGTAAATTTCGTTTTAGATGCCAATGATCAACTATCAGTTGAGGGATTAGACTTTGTTTTAAACTGTTCGTCCATGTAATTTGTATGTATACCTAAAAGTGAATAAAGTCCAATAAACGTGTTTAAAAAAAAAAAAAAAAAAAGAACTGAAAATGGATTCGAACTTAGCAGAGCTCAAGTTTCAGCTACCGGAGAAAAGTCAATACTTTGTTGCAAATGCAGAGATATTTTTTGGATACGTTATGTAAGCTAGGTTGTGTGCTTGATTAAAGGAAAAGAGTGTCATAAAAATTTTTGCCGTTACTGTTTGAAACGAAATCTCATGGATGTCCACTTTTTGCACATTTTTACAACATCTTGTCACAAAATCAAGACAACTTCGCTCTAGACAAAGGGGCAATCTTCAAAATTTTAAAAATATATAATAAAAATTCAAACAAACATTAAAATTCTAAAACTAAAATCAAAAGTTAGTGGGAGGGGCAACACGCCCGCACTCCCTTAGCTACGCCTATGAGGACACCCTAATGTACACCAGCAAAAATAGCTCCGAACTATAGCAGTGCACAAAGGCCAGACGCTTCAGTCTTGAATGAACAGCATGTAGCGTGTTATATTGTCTTTATTTTCGTTACTGTACAGCATTCAGTTTTGAAAGAATAAGTATTTCCATTGGTGTGAAAATGTATGGCAAACTTCAATGCAATTTATAAAACTGGTGTTTATTTTTCATTTCACGAAATTGCCCCTAGGATATCTATTCATAGCCAATATAACACCGCTACATGTTTTTCATTCACGACTAAGCGTCCAACGCTGATGCACTACTGGTCAACTATTTGCTGAGAGTACATTAAGTGTCCCTAAAATCAGTTTTTTATTCTTTTTAGTTTCAATTCTTAGGAAAAAATAATCTTGCGGCGAAGTGTAGAGAAAAATTTGATACAAGTTTATGCTGAACTAAGTGTATAAGTATATTTTAATGTTCAAAAAGTTAGGGGTAATTTAACGAAAAAGAATGGCTGATTTTAAGCAGTCACCGCTTGTAGTGCCCCAGAAGTACCGGAGCTCAATTATATAGCATTATGTTCCTTGATACCCACTAAAACAAGAATTTGATGATATTTAGGCCAATTCTCGCCTAAACAATCGTAAGAGGCAAAGAAAAAACGCATTTTTTAGCTAAAATTACTCGTAACTTTTGAACCACAAGCAGTATTAAAAAAATTTTGTTCAGCAAAAATGTGCGTTATAACGGTTAATATATTTTGATTGAAGATTACTTAATCCTAAAATGAGAAACAAAAAAGTTATAATGAAAAAACTCGATTTTAAGAGACACCATGATATGAAGCAGAAAAATAGCTCTATCATGGTCGAATGAAGAGATAGAAAAATGGTGTTTGAAACAAAGTTGCTTGAAATTATATTTTCTACAAACTTGCTGTTGACATTACCCTTCTATTGTGTTTCGTTCAAAAGTTAGCAACAGCAAAGTATGGAACTACCAAATTATCACCACAAGATGGACAACTTGTTCAGATACAACTTTGTAGAAGGCACCATGATTCGGAAACGTAACCCTTAGGAGTTATTAATTTCGCCCTGAAAAAAGGCTTTTCCGACCACTGTGCACCGTCGATTTCAACGTGAACCTCGAGTCAACAGATGACATCGAGCAACATGTACCGATGATTGATCAGGTGAGCAACTGTGTACCCATCGATAGACCCACTAAAGATTTAATACATTAGCGAAACGATCGGGTCCCTGTAATCGGATGACCAAAATTCTTAAAATGGTGGACCTCAAAAATAACAATTTTTCCGACTAGATCCGCTCTCTCCCAGATTGTGCAAAGACGTTCTGGAAGTTGAAAAAAATTCAAAATCTAAACCAAAACCCATTCCACCGTTGATCCCACTAGACAGCAATTGCTCCAAGGATCGCTTAATAACTCCTGCAGAGAAGGCTGCTGAGATAAGTCAACATTTCGTCAGCTCCCACAATCTTGGACAAAACATCGACGTCAGTCCACACGAAGTTGCCGTTAGCAAGCTTGTAAACAACATCCATCTAAGTCTCAATGACTTCTCAAAATAGTTGGAAATCTCAGCTGACGAATTGCTGACCTATATCAAAGCGTCGAAGAACATGAAGGCCCCAGGTTTCGATAACATCATGAATTCGGACCTCAATCAATTGAGCCTCCAGTTCTCCGTACCTCTGACATTGATTTTCAACCAATGCCTGTGACTCAGTTACTTCTCCTCGTGTTGGAAGTCAGCCAAAGTTATCCCCATCCAGAAACCTGGGAAAGATCCTTCATGTTCCAAGAGCTATAGGCCCATCAGCCTTCTCTCAGGATTTTCCAATCTTGCTCCATCTTGCTCGACGAACAATTTGGCTTCCGACGTGGTCGGTCGACAATTCACCAACTTAATCGAGTCATTAACATCCTCAGACGGAACAAGTCTGTTGCGAAATCATCTGCCATGGCACTTCTCGACATCGAGAAGGCCTTTGTGGCATGATGGTTTGGTGTACAAGCTAAAACGATGCAATCTTCCCATCTTTCTGGTGAAGATAATTAAAAATTATCTGTCCGACAGGACATTCGGAGATCTCCGCCGGTGTTCCACAGGGAAGTATACTAGGTCGACTTCTGTTCAACCTATTCACCTCGGACGTACCCCGCTCCCCCTCTGTCACTGTTCGCCGATGATACCGCAGTCATCCACAATGGTAGGGTAACAAGAGCGCTCACAGCGAAACTACAGTGAAGCCTGAATGTTCTGTCAGAATGCTTCACCGAATGGAAGATCTGTATCAACGCGGCGCAGACCCAGGTCATCCTCTTTCCACACTCCAACTCTCCCACAGTTGTTCTGCCTGAGGATTGTAAAATAAGCCCAAACAACCTAGCGGTGGAATGGGTCAATTCAGCTGTCTATCTTGGCGTTACCATAGACAGCAAGCTTATTTTCAGGGAACAGGTTGACAAAACTGTCACAAAGTGTAACGTTCTGTTGAAGCTACTGTACCCATTGATCAACAGAAGGTCTACATTACTATGGGAGACCACTAGAGCCGTATCCATGGTTAAGTGGCAAAGGGGATGGAATAACTCCACACAGATAAAAAGAAACATTTAATTTTATGCGTTTTCTAATGCACATAAATGGAATGCTAGATTTGGCAGAAATTGATGGGGGATATTTCATCTAAATTGAGGTCAGATAACGCCTGCATCTAGCCTTTTGTATGACAGATTACAAACATTTTTGTTTGTTGAATGGATAATTGCATACAACTTCGCTGTTTACGCCTCCTTTAGGTTGAAATTAAACGAGAGGAAATTTTACGCGCTTGTTAAAATTAATTATTTTTTTCAGTGCACCAAAGGTCGGTGGACCCACCGACTAATCCCGGAATTAACCGAGTGGGTCGGTAGGCGACACGGGGAGGTGAATTTCCACTTAACGCAGATATTGTCTGGCCACGGCTGTTTTAGACAATACCTGCATAAATATGGGCATGCACAGTCCTCCGCATGTAGCGAATGCGCGGGAGTTGAGGAAACTGCGGAACATGTGTTCTTCGCATGTCCTCGCTTCGACGGCGCGAGATCAGGCATGTTTGCCGTAAGCGGTCACGACACGACTCCGGAAAATTTGGTCTCGAGGATGTGCCAGGACCGGGACGTCTGGGACGCGGTATGCGAAGCAGCCTCCCAGATCGTCCTCGATCTCCAACAAAAATGGCGAAACGACTAAAGGCAGGTTGCAGGGACCACCTAACTATTAAAGCCCTTAGTAGTTTGAGTAGTAGGTAGAGTAGTAGTTAGTGGGTGCTGAATAAGCCCCTCCCCGAAGTAATACCGAAAGGTGGTTCCGGGGAGGGCCGGGGCTTAAGGCACGGGTGGGTTTTTAGTGGGTCGAGGAGTTGGCACCCTCATCCCCACACTCTGAGTTCTTCAGGTGTCTGGTTGCAGATTTTCCATCCCGCCTAAAAAAGGTCTACATTATCCCTGAAAACCAGCTTGCTGTCTACAAGCAAATCATACTTCCAGTCATCGAGTAAGGCATGCCAGTCTGGGCAAGTTACACCTGAAACATAAGCGTGTTCCTTAGAATGATTCTCAACACCTTTCCGAGGATAAGCACATCTAAGGCCTACCGTCTGACTGAAATGAAACTACTCGAAGAACGATTCAGTGAGTCTATCAATCGGTACAGTACATCAGGAATCTGGTTTCCCATCCTTAGGCTTTTCAAATTGTAGTTGTAGTTGTGGCACAGAGAACAGACATTGATGTCCATATACATTTTCTTGAAAAACGTGAGTAAAAGTTAATATGGGCAGCCAGTATAAAAAACAAGTGTAAAGAAAAACGAACAAAACTTTTCACGTTATGTGCTAGGCTTTGTATTAATAAACATTGACATAATCGGTTATCGCACAACTGCAGCGCCGCCCACCAGGAACATAACGACATACATTTGAAATGTCGGTTTAAAGTTTTACACAAGTAGAAGATCGAAGATGAACGTCTGTTCTCTGTGGTTGTGGTATAAATAGGTTATCAAATTTCAACTGAGAATGGTCGAAGAGCTGCATTAAAAACTTATTTATAACATAAAACACGCTAATAACATTAATCACATAAAATAAAGCTGAAAAGCCTATTGGGCTAGAACACTTAATTTGTAAATCAAAATGAAAATCAAAGTATAAGAAAATAAAAAGCAATTTCGCTACTACTATGAATACACACAGATACTTTCGGTCAAAGAGAGTTTGGAAACCGCAACGGCTGAACGTGTCGTTCAGCCGTTCATGTAGCACAATTGGTAAAAAGGTTCACTCAGGTGTGAACGTCGTGTCGATTCAAAAACCGACAGCGAAACTCATCAAAGCCCCTTATTAAATTTAATTTGAAGCGCATCATCGCAGTCTATCACGATCTACACGGTTCCAATAGCTAACGTGGACTTCCAAAAATACCAAATCAATCGATTCCCTTCCATCCTAATGAAGACCCTGCCGCCTCCCACCCACCCACAATTCATCAAAGCCTTTTTGTTATCCTTTTATTGGCCACACGTTGATTTACGACACCGATTTATGAATTATGATGCACCCTCCACCCCCCTTCCAAACTCATAAATCCAATGCCTGTGAATAATAGCGAAAACTTGTTGTTCAGCGACCTATTTGTTTTGCCGCGTCATTTGGCTTTTGTCTGCATGATTGATTCCCCCATTCTCTCGGTAGGCTGTTCCAATCGTCCAAACAAAAAGCAAAATCTTCTACCTCGGTAATTGAATGCACTTTCCTTGCAACTACTCAGCATTCTTTCACGCTCAATTGACACGAAATGCTCGCTAAATCAATTGAGCAATCTGCCGTTTCTTTTGAACTGATATCCATCCCTTTCATCTGCCGATTCGAGTCCCTCCCTTCGAACGCAGCCATTGGAAGTGCTTCTCCATTACATTTCACAAACTATATCTCTTACTCGGGGGGAAAATTTCCATTCTCTTAGCATGAATTTTCCGAGGGGACCCGAGGGGTGTTTGAAATCACACCATTTCAAATAATTGCACTCTCTTCTTCCTCTGCCCCCATCCCGGTGCCTGCTCTGCATTGTTGCATCGGGGAGATTGAAGCAGTTTAACGAGGAGCAAGCAGCAGTGCAAACCCAAGACAGTTCAATCGATTGTGCCCTGGATGGGTTGAAGTGAAAGGAGTGTATTCTCGAAAAAGAACGCTCAGCTGGAATGGGTTCGGGAGGGGGGAGGGGAGCACGAAGAAGCATTTTCACTCCTCACTTTAAGTTTTTCGATTAGCACATCAGATTTGAAATGCAATGTCGTGCTGATTGAAATTTGGATGGAAGAACACTGATGATGTTTTGTTACGAAACATTCAAATCCTTGTTTTTTTTGGGTCTTGAATTGGAATTGAATTTGTTATTTACTGTGGACTTGCTACATTGTTTCCATTCGACATGAAACCTTCCGTGGGGGACAGGGACGACTAAGTGCTCGTGTTGGGGTCGGAAGGTTCCTCACATCGTTCTTCTTTTTTAGTGTTTCAAGCTTATGCTTTCGCAATTAGCTTATGGCTTGCTCTCAACTTAGTGTTCTAAATGCACTTCCACAGTTAATTAATTGAGAGCTTTCGATGCCAGGTACCATTTTTGCATTAGTATGATTGTATGATATGTACAATCATACCCTATGCTCAGGGAGTCGAGACATTTTCCTTCACGCAAAATTCCTAGACCAGACCGGGACTCGAACCCAGTCACCTCCAGTATGGTGTTGCTTTGTAGCTGCGCTTTCACCGACTAAACTAGCGTCCTACAGGGGGCGTAAAGATAGTGGCCCGGTGCCAAACCGGCTAAACCTAGTTTGTTGGTGAGAGGAGCTTCAAGTGCCAGGGCTGGCGCCGATGCGTGGCGACGCAAAGCTCGTGGATCTGGGCGCCGATGTGCGGAATATACGCCCTACCCGCACTGGCAAAACGATCCTGAAGCTTCAAAAAGGACACGAAGCTGAAGAGCTCAGCCTACAAGAAGCTGGCCGAACAAGCCTTAAGAGCGGGAGTTGAGGCACGTTATCTAGCCACGCTGGTGTCTATCCATTGGATAAAACCTGAACGAGATCATGCAGGCTAGGGAACTGTCCACGGCTAACAAGGCTCACTGAGTGTGCATCAGACGCCAAAGGCATTTTTCAAGTGGCTTGCGAATGGACATATGTTGTGGGAGTGTGGAGGAAACGGCCACAAGGCTGGGTACTGCAAGGAGCTCCCCAAGTGAATGGCCTTTTTTGGGAAACCAAACAACAAGCAAGTTAAGAGAGGGGGGGGCGGGTTTTGTGAAGTGTATCCGGCCAACAAGGGTAATCCTAAAAGCTATTCGGCGTGCAGGCAGCCCAACTAAACCTGATCCACTGTGGGGCAGCTCAGCAGCTTTTGTGGTGGCGTTGAATACAGCATCCTCACTGGTAACGGCAACTGGGTTACGGACTGCACTAATATGGCGGCTTTATGGACGACGGTCAATTACACGGTTCAGGAGTTTGTGTCCACCTCAAGCGAGCGCTTGGCAGTTACAAAGGTGAATGATGTTTTCTTCTGTGTAGTTGTAAAGCGCCGCCAAGATGGCTGATTGGCCAGTTTTCACAAATAGTTGATCGCACGTCGTCGTAGCTGACTGGTCGAAATGGCGGGCGATTTCAACGCTTGGACGCTGGAGTGGAAGAGTCGCCTTTCCAACCCAAGGAGGATCTTGCTTGAGGTCCTGGCTAGGCTCAATGTTGAACTGACTAACGGCGGTATCAAGAGTACCTGCCATAGAAACGGAGCGGAGTCAATCATCGACGTGAGCAACTGGAAGCTGGAGTATGACTACACCAATAGCGGCCACTTGGCGGTTCGTTAAAGTACCGTCCACAATACAAGTCAGCATGTGGAGGGAAGAGCACCCACTTCATTTGCTCGCAGATGGAGGGCATCATACTTCGACAAAAAGTATTGGAATAGACGCTTAAGAGGGAACGAAACTTGTGCGAAACCCCAGATCCGCGCGGCGATCAGCTCGTAGCGTGTGCGACGCAACCATGCCTAGAAAGGTCAAACCTAGAAATGGGAAGTCACCGGTGTACTAGTGGACGGAGTCGATCGCTGAAGATCTTCAAAACCTGACTACTTTTCGTGACGGTCGCAATGTGATTTTTTTAAATTGTACCTAAGTATGGAAAAGAAAGACATAGGTCTACGTAAAAACTAGTAAATTTTTTGAACCATCCCAACACAGAAAAGGCCACCCTAATAACGAAATAAAAAATAGGGGTAGAATATTTTTTGATAAAAAACAAAACCACCAATTATTTTAAAATTCTGAGAGATCGTACATCTATTTTAAATGGAATTGCTGTGAATATATATGTACGTCATATCGTGATATGGCTACCAACTGGACCAAACATGTTTTCCTCCAAATTTGCTAAATTTGCCACGAGCTTTGCATAGCACACTAATGCATAAAAATGGCTGTCCAGCCAGCTGCTCACAAGCGACAGCCGTCAATCCAGCTGCCAAAGCAATACTGGCTGGCTATCTGCACAGCTCATCATAAATTTGTCTTTATTTAACATTATTTGTTGTTTCGAAAATATTCAATTTACGGAAGTGATATAGGGTAAGGGACGAGTTTTAAGCAGTTTATTCAGCACCTGAGAAAATTGATGAAGCTGTATGAATTCTATAATTAGAAGTGCCAATATTTAGACATTGATTACTCTGCTTACGTCTGGTCTATCGGCACAAACCTTCAGCAACGAGCATAAAACTCAGAAAATTTCATAGCCGTGGAATAAAGTTCCCAATTGCAGTGACTTTTTAAAAGCAGGCGGATTGCTTTTCGATCAAAAGAATGTTTTCTTCATCTCCGTAATCTGGAAACAAACTAACAATATTGTATTAGTGCGATTCCGGGCAAGTGTTCGAAGGCAAGCTGAAATAGACCAGTTCTAGGGTTTTTTTTTTTCATTAGGGCGAATCTACAATTGAAAGATTCTCTCCGGGTTCGCTCTCTTTCATTCATTTCGGCGCCGTTATAAAACTTTCAAGGGAATCTTTAGTACAGATCGAAACACAACAATGCTAGCTAGCAAATTCTATAAATATTAAAATGAAAAACGTAAAGCTGATTGGTTTATGAATGAAAGAGAGCGAGCCCGGAGAGAATCTCTCAATTGTAGATTCGTCCTAATGAAAAAAAAAACCCTAGAGTTCACTGTTTGCTGCAAACATCAATTTCCACAATCCGCTCCTTCGTTTTACCCATCCGCTCTCGAAAACAATCAAGGCTCCACCAAACTGCAGCGTTTTTGCCGCCGCCGCAGCGAAATCGCGGCGAAAAATCGCCGCGGTGAGATTACATGGCGGCTTATGGGAGCGCACAAACCAACGTGATTTAAAAACGTATCGCGTCGGTTTGTGCACTCCCATAAGCCGCCATGTAATCTCACCACGGCGATTTATTCGCCGCGGTTTCGCTACGACGGCGGCAAATAAACACGCTGCAGTTTGGCGGAGCCTTCAACCAAAACATGTCGTTTGCTACGATCACAAACTCGTCTAAAAGCAGGCGTACTGCACCGATCTTTTAGTTTGTGATTGATCTTTAGATTAGCGATGTGTATTTCTTATTTTATTTACTCTCACGCAAATGTTAGCCAAAGCGACTGTCACGACAAATGGGATTTCATTTAAGGGGGGATATACAGTTACAACGAGAGAAAAAACCCATTTTTGAACAACAAATTCAAGGGGAAGTTTATACTCAAATTAATTGAAACTTTTTTTAAATTATAAGTGTGTCCATGTAGTATACAAAATTGTTTTTTTCAAAAAAATTTCAACAAAATAACGGCCGTCACAGTGCGTTGAAAAAGTCGTTGTTTTTTACTTGTGCTGGCTCTTCTGGTCACTGTTTTGATCTGAAACCGACTTATCAAAAAAAAAAATTACATTGATTGCATTAACAATAAATTTTAATTCATCTAGAAGGTAATACTATAATAAAGAAATTCTTTAAGTTTTAGCTTAATCGAATAATTAGTTTTCGAGTTATCACCAGCATAATTTCCGAAAATGCTGTATTGAGAAAAACGCGTTGAAATTTTTTTCAAGCGGTCAAGCGTCTCTTTATATCTGCTGCGCGCGAAAAAGGCATCATCGAAAAACGATAAAAAGAAACACAGAGAGTTCGAATTTCGAAAAAAGGGTTTCAGGAACGTATTCAACTGGAAATTTACAAACTTCTTATGCAATAAAAAAAATTTGAATATTTTGGTCATTCTAACGGTATATCCCACCTTAAAAACAAACAAATGCAAGAGACAGCAGGCTTCACGTTACAATACCGGTACGCTATAGCCATGGTTTACAAAAGAAGAGAGGAAACATGGGCTCTCTCAAAAGCAACAGTGATGCCATAGCTGCCGCGAAGCATTATTTATCGTTGGGTACTATTGATAGCTCCGAAACATATTTTTGTTTTGCATATTAAAGTGCCAGATGATGGACAATATAATCATAAGCATAGATCAACCTCAAATGACTGGAGGAAACATGAAATGAAAAGTGATTTCAGATCATCTAAACATGAAATAAATTTAACTAAATGTTCAGCATCACATTCTGGCAACAAGTCTAGATGTGAGAAGGAGCTGATGAAGACATTACCTCCGGTATATTCGAACAAATCTAGGTATTTTTTATTAAGGTGAATCTAAATTGAGAAACTCTCTTTGATTACTTTCTCTTTCATTTATATTCTATTCAGCCTTACGTTTTTCATACTACTATTTGTAGAGTATGCTAGCCGTCAATGTTGTGTTTCAATCAGTACTAAAGAATCCCTCAGAAGTTTTATAATTGCGCTGTAATAAATTAAAGAGAGTGAGAGAGGAGAGAATCTCTCATTGTTAGATTCGCCCTATTGAAAAAAAATCCTAGAAATGCAAAATACACAAAGGCAATTGCTCATTGCAAAGTTATATCGTCGAGGAGCTCCGCACTCAAAGTTCGCGAACGAAATACAATCCAAAGTTCATGAAAGCGCAAAGTGAGGAAACGTTTCATTTCTTATCGCGATAGATCTTTCGTTTCTCCTTCTCACAACGCACAGTGGGGAAAATGGGACCCAAAATCACAACTAATTATAAGCCGCTGAATAAGTGCCTTGTAAAACAGCTTATCTTATGTAAAAAATGCGAGGAATCGAATGGTGATGGTTTCATCTTGGGCAGGCCCCGCGAAGTGGCTCATTTTGCCAGATTTTTTCCCCACTAATTTCCAGATGAAAAATTGAATAATCACCTTGTTGTAAGCCTCCGACAATATACTGCAAAGTTTGTTCAAAGCACAGGCTACAACAACACATATACACGCGAGCTTTAAACTACGCCTACTCCTGCTACTCTGTCTCCTATAGTATTTTTTCATACCGAGAATCAACGATAGCCGGCCACCTAAATTTGACAGCTCAAATTTATAAGGAGCACAACAATCAGGATGGACACGAGAAGCGTTGAGCAAAATGTCTCGGTAAATTTGTTAGATTAAATTACTAATTCATTTCTTTTCGTTTTAGCTAATTCGGTCCCTAATGTGTCGTTCGGTTCGATGAGATTGGCAGACTGGTTGGCTGCTGGTCTGGAAGGAGAGGGAGGACTCGCGAAACAGGCCGTTTGTAAATTCCGCTGGCAGTCCCCTCAAAGTTACCACTCGTACCACTCCGTCCGCTCCGGGATGCGTTTGTTCGATTCGCGCGAGGGGCCAGGAAATGGATGGTTTTCCATCTTCCTGGACAAATACAATCTGGCCTATACGAATATCCATCGGCGTTTTCGATTTCTCGCGTTGCTGGTTAAGTTCCGTGAGATATTCCTTCCGCCAACGGTCCCAATGCTGCTGGATCAATTTCTGCAACTGCTGATAGTGGTTGAGCCGGTTGGATGGAATGTTGGTGTAGTTCGGCTCTGGAAGGCTGGAGAAGCGACGTTCCGATGAGAAAATGACCGGGAGTGAGGACATCCAGCTCAGTGGGATCGCACGATAACGACGTAAGAGGCCGGCTGTTCATATTCGCCTGAATCTGAGCAAGAATCGTCGCGTAGTCCTCGAAGAAAGCTGGGTGTTTCCGCAGGGTTCTCGCCAGCGATGTGTTAGCCGTTTTTACAGCTGCCTCCACAGGCCGCCGAAAGAAGGTGCTCTCGGGGAAGTAAAGTGCCACTGGATCTGGTGCATGCCGTATTCTTCGACGATTGCTTCCCGGTGCGTTTGGCAGCAAAAGCCGATACAGCTCAGCTAATGCGTTGCTCCCAGCCTTGGAAATTGTTCCGTTATCCGAATGGATCTCAGCTGGTATGCCATGATGAGCGATGAAGCGACGCAAAGCTGCAATGAAGGCCTCTGTAGACAGATCAGCCAACCAACTCGAGATGTACGGCCTTGATGAAGCAGACAAACACAGCGATGTATGCGCTTGCGTGGTGCCGCCCGTCGATGCTGGTTTCAAGTAGACAGGCCCAGTGGTCCCACCCAACTACGGTAAAGGCTCTGCTTGGTGTGGTGTGAGGTTTCGATAGTTGACCGACGGGTTGCGAGACAGGACAGGGTTAGGCGGAAACATTGGTGGACACGTACGACACATATAATTAGCGGTGGCTTTTTCCGTTCACTGGCCAGAACTCTGATGTCATTGGGCAAAGAGTCATGCGAGGACCAGAATGCATGCAGAATTCGTGGTAGTGTTTCGTGCATGAGGCGTGTGAGCGGTGCGCAATTTAGGAAGAATGATAGGGTGCTGGTCCGGTACTTCTCTTCGAGGTGTTTGAGGCGGCCGCCGACTCGAATGATGCCTTTTCCGTCGAGGAATGGACCGAGTAGTTTCAACGATGATTTGCTGATACAGATCGTGTTTCGGTTAAGTCCTTCAACTCATCGATCGAACATCTCCTGCTGAGCAACCATCGCAAGCGTTTCCTTGGCGTTTTTCTGCAGCTCCCCCACGCGCCACAACAAGTAGAGGATAGGGTTGGCTCAGTGTGCGACAACGGTTTCGAAAAACGAAGTAACGCAAAGCCGTGATCCGAACCAACCGCCAGCAGGATGAGTAACGGTGGAAACCGCAAAATTGGCCTCCGGCTGGTCGCTGTACCAGGAACGATCATTTTTCGGCCTTTCGAGTAGATCTTCTGGTGGGGCTCCTGCTGGATGTTTCGGCTAATGTGTTCTTCCTCTTCGGGCATAACCATGGAGGTCCGTCTCTCCAGTGACAGCATTGCTGGAGATGAATTCTGTGGGAAGCACTCCACGGGAAACAGAGGTCCGGATCTCAGTTCCTTCTCACGTGATTCCGCGCTGCCGCGAGTCAGGTAGTTGACTTTCGTCGACGTTCGATCGCTGACGGTAGGCCCGCTGGCGAGCAATGGGAGGTGCCTGATTCCAATCGGAGCGCGTGACTCGCTGAATCCGACCAGAACCAGCAAGGCGATTACCCTCCATCCGCAGCGCTGCCGAAACCATGGCGTAGATTCTTTCGCCCCTGTCAGCGCAGCAGCAGCAGCCCGCCGTGCGCAGTATCTTCAGCCGTCAGAGCGGCGTGCAACCCGAGATTTCCCGGTGGCCGCGACGAGCTCGCTTATTTTGATTTGCCCTCCTTGCCGGTCGAACGTACATATAATGCAGGCACCACCACCCAACCCCAGATGCACGTCGTGAAGACGTGAAATTGACGATTTGAGACTGAACCGGGCTTCGAGCACGCGAGCGCCGAGGTACCGCTACAGTTCGCTGAAGCGTGAAAGCGGCGTTGCGAAATCTCTTCCCATCGGCAGGCGATATCATCCTGCGGTACTGGATCGTCCCAGCACAACAGTGGCTAATCTGCAAAGATAGCTGCATGCGGATCTTCGCCGGCGTGCGACGACCGGCGGACAATCACAAACCAGCGGGTCGCAGAGCCAGCAATTGCCGAGGCGATCCTGGCGCCTGGTCCACCGGCGCGCGCCGCTGTCCGTGGATGGATGAACTGATGGCGTAACTGGATCTCGATCCCGCTTTCCCATCCGCATTCCGGCGCGTTTTGACTTTGCCGGTCAGCTACGACAGAGTAGGGTAAAGTCTCCTCCTAATGCCCGGTAGGTAGATCAGCAGGGCTTCCGGTTGACATCGAGTCACCAGTTCGCAGTTCAAGCCCCCTTCTGCCACCAGCAGTATTGCACTTCCCTGAGAGTAGTGCGGCTCATCGATTGTGTCCGCCTGACCGGATAGCAAGTCGTCCATGCAGAAGTCGTCTCGCGCCGGCATTGGCTGCAAGCCCATACTTCTCCCCCACACCAAATCCAGGACTCAATTGCTACAGCACCCGCGTAGCGAGGAACGACGACGGAGACAAACCGTAAGTGATGGTCTGTAACCTGCACGTACACCTGGACAGGGTTTTCATGACAACGAATCGCCGCAGAATTCGTTGCCAGCGGCGCCGACACCTACGTGGACCCGAACCCGTCGGCAGCATTGCAGCGGCAACATCCGCATACCGGAAGGCTACGGCATGCCTTCCGTAGAAAACGTGAATCATCAAATCCAGAAGTTCATCCCAGTATCGGTAGGACCGGCGAGGCAAAAGCATCGCCAGAGCGAGAAGCTCGTGGACGTTTTCGCTGACCCACCGAAGACTACCCAGTACATTTCGTCGCAGAACTTGACTCCTTGAACACCGGCGAGGTGCAGGATAGGTAGCATACCGTTTTATCCTTCATCCACACAGGTATCGTTTTGCTTCTGCCGACGCATCATCGCGTGGCCCAACCTCGACATATCACTCCTTCACGAAGTCGCCGTAATTGCGATCGTAGACTAGAGTTCTCGTTCCAACCGCCTTTCTGTCTGGCGGAATCGTCGCAACGCCACCTGCCTGGATCGCCGATCAAGAGGTGAAATGCAAGTTACGCACTTCGGGTAACGCACTACCATATCTGCCAGCGTCGTCACGTGTGACCGTGTTTACGAGCGTGAGTCTCGCCAGTCCTCCTCCTCTTGCGATCGTGGTGCTTTCACCGATAGTCATTCCGCCCGCCCAAAATCTCTTCGATAGCTTTGCCTGAGGGTATCCACCTTCTGCAACGTGACAGCTGATCCCGTGACGGTTTCCTCCGTACTCCCGCGCTCACCGGCCGTTACCGATCCTGAACACCGTGTTGACATAAATACTGGCAGCGTATTGCCGAGCTTTGCGAATCCGCAGCCGTTGCCACCATTTCACGCACACGGAACTCGCCGGAAAAGCCCCAGTGCACCCAAGACCAAATCTATCGGACCAGAGATGTTGAATTCTGACCAGCTAGCAGCCATGTCCGATGGGAGCTTCCTTGCGCTGGTGGAATCTGAAACAGATGGCTGATCGTCGGTGCATCTGCCCCAGTACCAGGAACGTCCATTGATGCCGAGAAGCCCTGCACCCCAGACGAGATTGTAGTAGAAACTTACAGGAGCCAGTGGCTGCGCATCGTCCAATCGCCCAGGTTATTTCCACCCTCTTGTCCCAGCAGTGACAGCTGGAAGCACCCCTGCAGAGATTTTCCTGACATCAGATTAGCTTTGCGATCCAGAGTCCAACAAGCGCCCTGGTGCGCATGCACAAGGTCGTTCTTCCCATGCATCCTTCACCTCAGAGCAACACTGTGAGTAGAAACAGGTGAGACTTCTGGTTGCTTCGTCGCTATATTGGAGGTGATTGATAGCCATCGAATCGTGTGCAAACCGATCACACCAGAGTTCAGGAGCACCACCGGAAGTTGATGGAAGCTGAAGTATTTCACCTTTTTTCATTTGCTGTTGTAGTGAAAGTAGGGAGTGGGAGTAGAACCAGAACCAGGGAAACCAGGATGCAACATATCAGAATGAAGTGTTTTTCGTATGTCACGTCCTGCACCGGAAGCCTCGAAGGACAATCTCGTGCTAAGTGATTCCGACTCAGCAGTTGCTGCGGTTAGCCGCTAGGAGTTGGTAAGCTGCAGCGTTGGCCCACCGGGAAGATTACGGCAAGCGGACACCGAGTACCATCCAGTGCACATCGCCACATACGCAAAGCAGTTTGACGGCGCACTGTGTTCAGTCGCCGAGTTGACCGAAATTTTTGCTGGGCGAAACTCGCAACCATTGGACAGAGAAACGACGCGTAGGGATAGATGTGCTGACTGACCGAGACTGCATCCAACACTGAGTTTGCTTTTTTGAGGAATTCGACCAGCGATCCAAACGATGGCTCCTTCTCAGGCGTGACATGCTCCCTCCCATCGCTTCTTGAATGACTTTCGTCCAGCTGTCGAAAACCATCAAATGCACCAACATCGCACCCCAACCGGTCGTCTTCCTTTTCCCTACCTGGTCCAGGATCTTTCGCAGCAGCGCTCGAAAACAATCGATTGCAGCTCGATGCAGCCAGCCGCCGATTCTCCTTCTTCATCCTAGGGTACTCGGAACAAGGCGTTCAGATGTCGCTTCTTGAGAAGGTAGTTGTTGGAGAACCGTTCGACCAAGACATCCTGGGCAACCCTATAATTGGCCCCACTCATCGAAAACGAATCGACTAACTTTCAAAGCATCACCCTTTCAGGGAGGCGCGCAAGTAGTGGAACTTTTGAACGTCAGTTAGTTCCGCCGAGGAGCCGATTAACGCAACGTGGTGTATCGAAACGGAAGCCAGCTGCTTTGGAAATTGCCATCGAACCCTGGCAGACTGACTTGAGGGAGCCGTACGGAAGCTTGAACCTGTGTGTGTGCAGTGGAAGTGTTTGCCGTCGTCGCGCGCCTTGGGGCAATTCTTTCTCGCCAACCCTGCCTCAGTATCTCGAAATATTTCGCAAGCCAAGAATTCAGCCCTCATCTGCCGGTGCTCAGCAGGTTCTCGCCTCGCCGTCCTCCAGAGCCTTTCGATGTCCCGTTGAACGTCCTCGAATTCCGTTCCCACTTTTGCTCGAGTTTCTCCAAACGAATTTTCACCGACTGTCTCATTCGAACTCCTTGGTGGTTTTCAGAACTGCTCGGATCCGTTCCAGAAAGTTGATGACGGCGGAACCTTCGTTGCGCATCAGATTCTTCTCTGCTTCCTGGATGATGACATGGTTCTTGCACCGGATGGACTTCAACGAAGATCAGGATACGTCGTCATATCGAAACAGGATCTGGTAGAAAGCAAACCAGCAAAGCACCTTCCAGAGAAAAATAGCCGCGGTTGGACAGGGACTCACCTGGAAAAGAGAGCCTATCAAATAGGCCTTGTATTGATATAATTTCTCTGAAAGGCAGCAATTTCACGTCCACAGCACCGTCAGTAGGAATGAGCCGAGAAGACGATCGAGCACCGTATCGAGATGACGTCACAGCAGCAATCTCAAAACCGGAAGCAAATGCAACGAGATCTGGTGACGTATCGGTCGTAGAGAAGCACCTTCCGGTACAGAGCACAGTAGAGTTGTAATAGGGACTTCACCCGGTGAGCCTCGTCATTCAGGCCTTGCAACTATTATCTGTTGTCTCAGCTTTGATTTCTATGCATGCAGATTTGAATTGCGAAGCACACTCAAACCAACCCGTGAACCTTACACGTATGATCGATATCGTTCAGCGTTCATCACCAAAGCAGAGTTTTAGCGTCCTGCCGAGTCCACCAGCCCAAATTGTACAGTGTTAATGGTAACATCCGCCACCGATTCCGCAGCGGCGCAGTTAGTATGCGAGAATCAGCGAACACCAGGTAGAGGATGCACCAGCAGACACAGGTCCTCACCGAAGGCTTCCATAACAAGTTCTTTAGGTTATTTAATTATCTCAATCAATTTAGAAAACTGTTAATGAAACAATAGTCTTCAAGGTAACGTGACAGCACAATGAATACGGGCATGCCGAGATTGCATTATGCCCAAATCATAATGTCGTCGGTATATTCATGATAACGCTATCCTTATTATTACAATCATATGTTGTGACCTTCGGGAAATAGCGGCTTTGCTACCAAATCTGATTAAAATGCAAAAACGTTCAGGGGAAAGAACGCCTAGATTCTCCAGCTGATGAGGGCGAAGCCTGATCGAAATACGCCAATCTTCAACAGTTTCTGACAATATGATGTTTTTTACACTTTCGCTGCAATTTTGCTTTGTTTGTCATTTGCCATATACTAAACAATGACTTTGGTCAGATTGATCGTACTGGCGACGTTATTACAATAACCA